>APFE031480318.1:33994-71288 GCA_000404065.3 Pinus taeda | reverse complement strand
TTACGTATCATTGTTTTCCTTTATGCATTTGAACATATTTCTGTTATGTAGATTTCGTTATGTTGCTTGAATAGATCATTGTTTATGAATGACATTGCTTTAGGTGCTTTGGTAGGATAATAATAGAAAAACCTCCAAGAAAAGGGACAACCACACTCCTGGTTTCACTTCATCCTTATTGGATTAGGGGCTGGAATTAAGGAAACAGTGCTGCCTCAACAAAAACACTAGTTTGCTTGACCATGCAATCCTTAGTGTATTGTTTTTCATTAACAGAGATTAGTCATGAGTTTGGACATCTGAAATGTTTCTTTGCATAGTTGATGGACAAGGTTTTCTTCACAAATAAAGTTGTTGTTCATTTATGTTGTTGATGGTTAGACTAGATTAGTTCAAGATTTGATCATTTGCAAGCCTTTGTTGATTTGATCAAGGTACACCATGCAGGGCATCTCCTCCATTCTTTCATCCACCCAAAGTATCATCTGAGCCACCTGTTTTGTCTCTTAGCTAAGTTTCTCGTTTCCCATCTATCCTTTTTGTCCACGTAACCCTACCTCCTTGCTCATCATTGCCTTAGCCTCCTTCAAGCCAAGTCATCCTTCTACACCTCTTCACCGCTCCATCCACCAGTCCTTAGGCCATTTTTAGACCCCTATCCTACCTCCAGATCCATCCATGCACCTTCCCTCACTCATCCTTTAAAGTCCCTATGAACACATCAATCCTATGCTCCTGTGGAATATTTTTTACCCTTATGTTCAATTTTTGGAACTCCTCAATGTGCTCCATTATTGAACCCTTTTGTTTGAGACTTATCAATTGGCTAAAAAAAATGTTGCTTTTTGTATCCTCATAATGTGCTGTCAATTCTTCTGTTAAAATTGCCCAAGTGATAATTTGTTTACGAGAGAAAAGCCATTGATGCCATACAAACTGATTTGGTTCCAAATATAAAGTTGCAATATGTACCTTTTGTGTGTTTTGCACATTATTGAGGTCGAAAAATTGCTCCATTTGTAATATCCATGTTGCGGGATCCTTGCCATCAAACTTCCTCATATCGATTTTTGGAATATGGTGGGTCTTCGATCCCACATTAGAGTCTATGAAGTCATGATTAACATTTCTTTTGTTCGCATCATGAGTTTCCTTTACTACCTTTTCACCATTAGTAAGTATTTCTTGTAGAAAATTTGTCAAATCTGTCTTCAAATTTGCCATGTCTGTCTTCAAATATGTCTTCAAATCTGCCATGTATCTCTTCAAATCTATCTTCAAATCATCCATCTTATCTTCCACGCCCTTTATCTTAGATTCCATGCCATTTATCTTAGCTTCTGTTAGCTTTTGTGAGAGTGATATTTGTTGCACTTGTTCTTGTAACTTTGATAGATCATGTAGTATTTCTTCCTCTTCTTCATGAGTCATGCTAGAGCTTTCAGGTTGCTTACTAGGTGTTTTCATTTTCTTTCCTCGGGGCATCAGTTATCGATAATAATGCTCTACTATGCCCTTTGAATTCCTTCAAAATAAAATTTCAAACCAATCTTAAGCAAAAATTTAAAAGAATCTATACACCTTTTTTCACTTTGTAGGAGCTCGATATTGCCTCTAATGTATCTCTGTCCTTTCAAATCATCTATTTCTGAAATTGCGATCTCTAGTAGCCCCCTGTGTCCTCTTTCCAATGCCACCAGTCTGATCCAAATTGGATTCTCCAAGGAAGAGTTATGTGAAATCTCCCACAGTGACCTGATTATAGACTATTTTAGTAGAGCGAACTTGTATGACGTGCCAGGAGTCACTGTTTTGACCTTTGGCTTTGAAAAATATATACAAGAAACTACAGTCTGTCCTATTTCTGTACCTTCTGACGAAATTTCAATTCGATGCTCAGAGAGAAAGTTATGACAATTTTCCCCAGGTCACCTATTTGGAGTGTAATTCAGGAGTCTGCAGAAAGACCAACTTACTCAGATCATATCTCCGCAAATATAGCACGAAAAGCTTTGAAATTCAGACCCGAGGTTCAACGCGATTTCTTCTCAAATGGGTTTTTTTTGGCTTTTGAAATGTCACAGAAAAAAATTATAGCGAAAATGCCACGATGACCTATTTGGAGGAGTGAAACCCTAGAATCCAAAGCTCTAATATCAAATGTTATGAAACCAACTCAAGAAAAGATAGATCAACACCTTAGAATTCAGCCTCTTCGAGGGGGAAACCTCCTTTACATTACATAAATGAACAGTTCTTGGATGATACAAATGACAAAACCTCCTTTCTATATATAGGAGTCTAAGGAGTCACAATATAACCCAGCCGACCTAACAATAATAATATAAAGCCACAAAAATAACAGTAGAGGGATTCTATTGGGCACAGTAATAACAATATGGGGATAATAAGGGCACAACAATATTAATAAGGGATGCAACTACAATAGTAATGGGGTAATCACTACTATTATAGGGACCCAACAGAATCTACTTCAACCCTGAAGTTTTGTTGTAGCGGCTACAACCACCCTCCAAAATTTTGCCTTAGCTTCTTTTTGGAGCCTCCCTTTCACAACATCATGTCTTGTCTTGTCTTTTCAAGTAGACAAGCTTCAATGATTTTCTTGCAGAATGACAACCTGTCCATCAAATCTTGTTGCATCCCCCTCACAGGATGTTTCACTAGACTTGGTCAAGTTGCAGGCTCAGTAGCTCGCTTAAGAAATTGCACAATTCTGGAGGGCAACCAACCTTCCCTCCATAAATTGCGAAATTCTGTGTCACAGCTTGCTGGGCTCCAGAATTCTGAAATCTGCCTATCACTGTTCATTGAAAAATTGCACAATTCCTCTCAGCAAGATTGCCCAACCTAGAAATTGCACAATCCTGGGCAGTAGTCAGCTGTTTTGCGCATAAATTGTGCAATCTCTCTGGGTAGCCAACCCATCTCCCTCCCATAAATGCGCATTTTTTCTTCCCAGCTGAGCAGATTGTTGCATGTGCATTTGAGTTGATTGGTTCCCTTCGGGATCGAGCAAAATTGGTTTTCATGCATGGGATGCTTTTCCCTGGGCAACATGCAAAGGCATCCCTTGTTTTAGGGATATAATTTTAGCAGTTGGAGGTTACATGCAAAGATCACTTCAGAAACCTCCCACCAAGTGTCGCGTTCCCTAGATTTTTGGCATGCATGTCGCAACCTCGATTTTATCAAAACTCATCAACTGGACACTGCAAAGCTCATTCCTCACATTGATTTTGCAGTTCTGACATCCCACATTGCATCTAGGAGTTGTTGGCACATTCAGCTCAGTTGTTTCGGGAAAGCCTGCTTTTCATGTCTTGCACTAGGTTTTTGTCGCTTTTTGTGTTTCGCTTCATCTGAGCGTTGTTTGCTTGATTTCAGTGAGTGCTTGCTGTTGTTTTGATGTATGTTAGCTTGTAGAAGCACTATTTTAGTTTTCTTTCACATCTCATTGCTGTCGCATGCATGAAACTGTTTTTTGCACAGATGGTTGCCATTGCAGTGACTCGCTTCACACACGTGCATGCTTTTCCGTTTCCTGAATCCTGTGCTTGTTGTTTGCATGAATGATCATTCACACTTGTTTGCACTCTTCTCATCATGCATTCACACTTCTCATGTTTTCAGTCGTTCGTCAGTTGAACTGGGCTACCTTAACTCGAACTGGGCTGCCTTGGACCGAACCGTGCCTCGCCCGGTTAGCATTGCGCATTTCTAAATGCGAAGGCTCTACCTACCATCCAGAAATTGCACAAGTCTAGTGAGGCACTAACCTCTAGGCTTGCATTGCGCAATTCTTGGAGGCGGTGTCCTGCTGGCCCCATAAACTGCGCAATGATATTAGCTGGTTGCATGTCACTGCTGACTGAAATTTTGCCTTGCATAGTTTCATTCCCCAGCAGGCTAGGCTGGACTGTGCATTGTGTAGTTCCAGCAGTTAGTCAACCCGGACTGTGCCTTGCGCAGTTTTGGCAGTCAATCTCCTGACCTCCCGACATAAATTATGCAACCTTCATGATTAGTCACACAGATATGTTGCAAGTCATTTATCAAGCTCGTTTTGGTTTTCGACTGACATATTTCTTTCCATGAGTGTTTCCATGTCTCCAGGTATTACAGGTGTTCATCTGCCTCTCAGCAGCACAAGTACAATGGCCTTCAGGAGAGCAAAGTCAAAGGAAACCGTTGAGAGCACAACGTGGGTTGCATCCAAGCAAGTGTCTATGAGCTTCCCTACCTATGAAGACATCAAGTTATTCATAGACAAGGACATCAAGATAAGATGGCAGAAACATCACAATGATCAACATCACAGTGAGTAGCACCATCGGCAGCAACAAAAGGTTGCACACCCACATGCGACGAATGTAAGAGGAAGGCTGTTGAAAACACAAATGTGAAACAAAGTTGCAAGCTCAAGTAGATCCACTTGTGATGAAATGAACTTTGGAGATTGAGGCTATGAGATGACGACACGATAAGACGATCGCGTGAGGGTAGAGAAAAGAACAGAGAAGGAGTTGTAGGTGATGAAGCAACAACTCAAGGAAGAATAGGAGTTGCACAGATGAGAGAATGAATTGCAGTAGGAACATGTATAGTAGGGGGCACAACATGCATAGACAGATGAAACTTCTCCTATACAAGTTATAGATCCATCCCAAAAGCTAGAATAGATCAGACATGGTGATTGGTGTTGTTGATCACATGCAAGGGAATTCAACAACATGCATGTCATTGTGCGCACGCATGCGATCCAACCCATTTGGCACACTCATCGAGGAGAAGACATGAATCAAGTCAGACTGGAGCTGAACATGTAGTTGACAATTGATGCGCATGACCACTAGCACACACTAGAAGATTAGCACAGACATTATGCATCAGTGTGTTTCCAGTTTAGTCGCACCCTAGACCATGCGCATGCTAGTAGGTGAGTTGGACGGAGGAGCCATACCAATGCACCTGGATGCAACAGAGGCAAGAGTTCAATTTAGCAAGATGTCACCATTGAGCGCATGTAAACCATCACAGACGACCAAGATTGCCATCAAATCACCAACTTCACCATCACAAGCATGTCAAAGAGTTGGTATTGCCACAATGGACCGAGTGTCAGTGATGTCTTGCATGGCTTGCTCAAGCCATATTATCTCACATGGGCACATGTGCATTATAATGTAGTGTCTTGTCAAGTGGAAGTTCAAGTGTCAATAGTTGGATGTAACAACATAAAATAGATGAAGAGTCATGAGGGTAGTTGAACTTTCACAAAGGGGAATGTCAAGGTCCACCCCACCCTTTGCTATAAATAGTCCCTCATAACTCATTGTAAATGCTTTTGGTTAGCCAAGCTTTGATAGGAGTATCTTAGAGAAATATTGGACAGTATTGTAATGAGCCTTGGCTTCTCCACTGGGCAAAGCCAATATATCTCTTTGGAGGAGTAGGTGGTTATGGCTGTAATGTTCCACAATTGGGGCTAGTAGGTTTACATGGATGTATTGTATGACTGGAACTTAAACTTCTTAATATAACAGAGCCAAAGCGTTTTCATGCATATGTTGTTATTGTAGTTGGACTATTTTGGTTGCTTTAGCAATGTATGTTATTTAACTTATGCATTTGTGTATGAACTATTTTGTATGCAATTGTATGAATCTTGTTGCAGACGTATTGTTGGTTTAACCATCACTTTGGATTACTCACTATCTTACTTTCCAGCTGATGATGCATCTTTTCTTGTGTTCCCTTCCAAGCCGAGTATTATTATAGGTTTCCAAGGGGTGCACTCACCTCACCCTCCATGTGTTAGAACCTCTCATGCACCATCCTTGACTCGCTGCAATGGTCACACCCTTGCTACCAACAGGGACATCTTACTTGCCTCTGTGCAAAACTGCGGTCAAGGCATTACCGTACGACCCACTACTGGGACTCCTACACTAAACGGCTTGAGGTCTAATTGGGAATTCTTACCGAGGAGATCCCCTTACATGTTGGCGGGTCCAACACCATTAACAAGTTCCTTGCAATACTAATCAACTCTCTCTCACGAATTTCCCAACATTTAAGAAAATAAGGCCTACTAGGAGTTCCTATTTCCTAGAGTAGATTTGCCCCTAAAAAATAATAATTTCTCCTATTTCCTTGTGCAATTCCCAAGAGAATTGATCTACTTGCTTCTTAATCTCTACACACAAAAAATTGTGTATAATAATAAATACAATTTGTGCCTTCATTCAATATCAATAGACAATTCAAATTGCATGACCTACTAGGGCTAATTTTAGCAACTGCAACTAGTTAACTAAGAGTAAGTTGAGTTAACATAAATTCAACTAAATTCAACTAAACTCAAATATATATCTATTCTAGAACTAGAGATCAGTTAACTGATAGACACTATAGTTCACTCCACTAGATATCTAATTTTAGCCATCAACTAGTCCATAACTCACTAAAAGCCATCTAACTCAAATTAACTGACAATAACTCAGTGATAGGCCACATCGCACATGTTAATTGACATCTTACTTAAGTATCTATGAGACTGGATTCAAATTAGCATCTTTGACTATGTCACAAGTCAAAGAAGCGATTCCTTGCTACATTTTCAACATGGTTTACCAAGAACCTCTAGGCAGCATGATGCAATTATGGTTGTGATTGACAAGTTGAGCAAGGCAGTTCGCTCTGTAGCAGTTAAATATACCAATTTAGCTAGTGAGGTGGCTCAAATATTCATTAAGGAAATTGTGAGGTTGCATGGAGTTCCCAAGAAAATTATTTCTCATAGAGATGCCAATCTTACTTCCAAGTCTTGAAAGGAATTGTTTATAGGATTAGGGATAGAATTGGCTTTCAGTACAACTTATCATCCATAGACATATGGGAAAACGAAGAGGAAAAATAGAATCCATGAAGATGTGTTGAGTATGTATGTGATGCACTGACAAAAGAAATGGGAGGAGTATATTCCACTTGTAGAGTTTTCATACAACAATGGGTACTAGGAATCTCTAAAGATGAGCCCATTTGACGCATTGTATGGAAGGAGTTGCAATATTCCTATCATTTGGAGTCATCAAGTAAACGGGGTCCTTATTGGGCTTGATATGCTAAAAGAAGTGGAAAAGAAAATTCATATAATTAAGCAAAATTTAAAGGTAACACAAGACAAACAAAATATTTATGCATATCAACATAGGGTTCATAAAGGGTTTCAAGTTAGGGAACATGTTTACTTGATAATTAAATCTAAGAAAAGTTCCTTGAAGATTGGGTCATGTGCCAAGTTGGCGCCACGATTTTGTGGGCCTTTTTAGATACTTGAAAGGATATGACCAGTGGCCTTACATCCATAAGCTAAAATCCATGATGTTTTCCATGTTTCTTTTCCTAAAACATATTTACAATATTCTAATAATGTGATTGATTGGTCTGCACTACAGGTGGAACCAGAGGGAGGATTCCATCTAGAGCCACTATGCATCCTATATTAGAGGAGCCTCATGCTTTAGAATCAAGCAATAGAGAAAGTCAAAGTGGAATGGAGGCACTTTGAGCCCAAGGAAATGACTAATTCCAGGAGGGAAACATATCCTTTTTTGTTTGTTGGTTGAAGCAAATGTATATAAATTGTAAATATTGTACAAATATGTGTATATAAAGCTCAATAACTAGTCTATATTCATTTTTAAGCATGTGTTTTGTGTTTCATATGGATAAAGAACATCGAGGATGGTGTTCCCCTAAGGGGGAGCGTTATGAAGAATTTGGTATCTACAGATAAATACTATTTCCCTAGACAGTAGCTATATCTAGAACAACAGTTTAAAGAACTTTAACCTTTCTCTATAAACAATAGATAAGACAAAGAGAATGAGAGGACATACTTGTACTTTCATTTTTCTCTTGTCTCCTTTTTATCGATCCTGTCACTCCTTATACTTAACACGCTTGAGAAGTACCTGTAAACATCAACATAAGACAAAGAATCGATCAAAGAAAAAGATCTATTGATTACAAGTAAATGGAATTAGATACATTCACACATATAAGCATCACATATCAAGATAAGCATATGGAAAAAGGTGCAAATACTTTATTGAATAGAAGGAAGAATTACAACCACGAAGCCTGATTCAAAGTCACTCCTCCAACTTTGGTTCCATCCACATCACTTCATAAGCATGACAATCCAGTAGAATAACGACACTTACAATAGTCTCAATTCTCAAACTAACATTATCTCCTTACAATCATCAGAGTCCAGCCCTTGATCACTTAGATGAGTGCTCAATTTATAGGAAGATGGAGGAGGTTTTGTCATCAATGAGGGTATTGAATGGCCTTCCTAACTTAGAATTAGTTCCATGGAGGAAGGGATGATAAGATAGGAGGTATCTTAAATCATTCCTCATCCATTTTCGAGCTCATAGGAGATGATGAGTGTGGGACTCTTCTAGAAGGCTCCAGAAGATAAGAATATTCCAAGAACCCTATGTGAATTTCACTTAATCTCACCCAACACAGGTCAAAGTGGGCCTAAGTGCTCTGTAGAGCTCCCTTGCATGGGCCTATTTGCGCTGGTCCTTCTAGGAGTCATTGCAGGATGTATTCAAGCCATGAAACTGTCAGGGAAGGAGGCATTCAAAGTGTTGACTTGTTTAGGGCATGTAGCAACTGAAATTAGGGTTTGATGAGCCCTAAAACACTGATCTAGATGATGGGAGTGATGTGCCCAAATGGGTCTGTAACAGGGAGGGGTTTGTGACAACCCCAATTAATTTATATTTACGTATGCAATGTAAACATTTTAATAAAAAAGAAAAATGGGTTGAGGTATGGGACACACATTCCAGAGGGATGGGGTGTTTTCTTGCTGGAAATGATAATAAGGTACATGAAATTTAAAATGAAGAGTGGCAAGCTACCATCTGGCAAGATGTGTTGGCCACTCACAACATTAAACAAGAAAAACTACATTTAAACAACCTGGGGAACAACTAGACAAGTGTAATTTTTGCATTGGTTAACAAGGTCTTGCTAGCAAGAGTTACTATTAGCAAGTGGGAAAGAGAAAGAGAACAATCGAATTGCTAAAAATAAGGCAACTTAGCAAAGAATTTGACGAATCAAGGGATACGTAGCAAAGGAGGAGGAAGTCAAATTACGGGGGAGAAATTTGAGCAACAAGAGAAAATAAGGGAGATGTGAAAAATAAGGAAAGTTGGGAAAAAGAGGAAGGGTGCAGGTAATAACAAAAGAGAGAGAAATATGAATTACAAGAGAAGGTTGAAAAACAAAATGAACGAGGTTTCGGTTGGCAAGGGAGTAGGAAGAAATCATCAAGTGAGGAATTAATTACCCCTTGAGTCCTTGTTGGCCAGGAGGGTGGAGATGGTGTTTATCAATAAATCCCTAAGGGCTAGGGTGGATGAATTTGTCTTGGAAAATTCTTGGAGGATTTCTTGATGTTTCCTTGTTGTATCATGTTTTTATTGTGAGTTATGGAATCCATGATTTGGGTGGAACCACAATGTTGAGTTTTGAAGGGTCAAGACAGTTGGTCTCTAGAATCCCTGTGCATTTTGTTGATTTCAACTCAGTTGGTGGGTGGAGGTGTGTGAACCTATAGAGTCCCTGGTTCAACTAATGGTTGTGTTTGATCCCTGAAGTAAAAGATCCCTTAGCTTCTAGAATATGGTTGGGGAGTGATAGCTGCAAGTGAGACTTGGCTACTGTTGTCTATGGTTAGGTGGACACTCATAGTTGTAGACTCAGTTTCCCAATAGTTTTTGAGATAAGCCTTTCTCACGATTTCATGAAATCAAGAATATATCTATATATATATATATATATATATATATATATATATATATATATATATATATATATATATATATAATATATATATATATATAGATTTCCTTTGTTGGTCTCAAATGATGTTATTGATGGCATGAATTTGTGATTTCATTTTTTATATCATTGACCAATGTATTATTGTCACTATTTTAAAGATACTGGAACAACATGTGGTTGTAGTGGTTATGTTCTTGCAAAAACCAACATGGAAAACCTTTATTATTGCACTGATATGATTATGTCTAATACGGGCTCTTACCAACACTATACATGTTTACTGTGTGTAAATTGCTTATTCAAGCTACATGAAGATGTGAAAGTATGATTGCATGAGATGTATGGTCTTATACTAAGATCATGTATGCAAGGATTATTTCACTATGAAGGTGTTGGGTTGCACTAGTATAAGTGATTGTTCAGTACTAGTATCAATGGACAGTGTGGAAAGATTATTAATCTTACGTTGATTGCATGTTTAAATTGTTGTATACGTTTCGATAGACTTGTTGCATGCTAATTGGTACATTCATTGTTGCAGGAAAGGGTCTTGATGTTGTTCCTTGTAGTTCCATTCTATAATTTAGTTAAGCATGCATGAGATGAAGAGTATGCTTCATTGATTTGCTAAAATGATAAATTTGTTGAGCCAAGGAGATCAAGGTTTATGCTTTGTTAATGAGCTACTACAACTCTTTGTATTTTGGAAGAAGATGCACTTACACATGCTATTGAATTTTTATTATGCTTATGATTGTTTCTCAAGTTTGTGCATAAATTTCTTATGAGTTTAATAGCCATCAAGTGATGGAAGTGGTGCATAAGAAGCTTTAAAAGTTATAAAAATTCTAGCATTGTTCAAGTGCTAGAATTAGTGGAAATTAAAAAAAAAAACAATTCTGGTTAGTAGGATGGCCAAGTCGGATTTCAGGAGGTCGACTAAAAGGCTGAATGTCTGTTGGATGTTTCTTCGACCTACTTTGGGTTGACTTGCCTCTCAACAACACGTAGGTCAGACATTAGCCGGGGTTGGGAGGTCATCTAGGTGGGGTTTCAGACTCAGCCAAATCCATTGTGTTTTGATGCCAAGAAAAGTTGGTTCGACATCGACCTAGGTTGAAGGTCAGGGGTCAGGCATGGTTGTTTAAAATTAGCATGCATCACAATAAAATGAGGGTTGAACCCTGCTTCCTTTGGGAAACATGTTTTCCACGTGGACCTGTCCATAATGGCCATACGTCAGGTGCCACGTGGTTTCACCACAGAGGGGTATAGACTCATCACATGCCACGTGGGCCTCTGTGGCGTAATGATGCGGCAGGATAGAAATGGTCTATCTTCAAAGGACCATAACTTTGGAACCATAAGTTAGATTGAGATTAAATTTATATTGTTGGAATCATCTTGACGAGACAAATACAATGTTGTTTCCCACTTCAAGTTTCAAATTTTCTGAAAAAAAAAAAAAAAATAAAAAAAAAAAAAAAAATTTAAATCCCATTCCCATAATTGTACCTTAGGAGTTGGGTCAACAAAGTAACCACCTCCTTCTAACTCTGGTTGGGTTTTTGGGTTAGGAAGGGTTTGTTTACATTTATGATTAAATATTAGTGAATTTATTCTCAGAAAAAACATTTCATCAAATTCTTATTCCAAGACACTTAAATTTGCATATTTTCAAACAATAAAATCACTAATAATTTAAATAAGATTTGCAATATAAACTAAGAAAGAAATGCTACAAATCGACACTTTTTTATTAATGGGAATCCCAAGAGGAAATTACATAGAATTTTAAGATGAAAATTGGTGGGTAAACCCTCATATTGTTGGCTCTCGAACTGCTAGATAATGTGATTCCAACTGGAGAATTTAACCTGATAACAATTTGTCCCTGATGCCAATTGATCCCTCAACATGCCAACATAGCATTTGTAAATTGAATAAAGAGCTTAGAAGATTTGATGCTCTAGTGATGGGGATTACAACTTCATAATATAACAATATGGCTACCAATCGGCCTTCCACAACTATTGCACGTGCTCAGGCAACTTGGTAAACCATAAAACAACCCCACAAATTTGTCTCAACGATTTACTTCACATATTATGCCCCCCTTCCTTAGAATGATTCATGATAACAAAAATAGCAAATTTATACCTCCATTTATTTGCCCTGACTATATGGTTGCATTGACCAATCACACTAGCAAATAAATCCATAATCTGACTGTCTCCATTAAATAATGGCTTGATCCATACAACTATAATGAATGTGAATCTCCCTAATTTCACTTATGTGCATTGGTATATTTGACTTCAACAAACCCTAATTGACTTGGCCATGGGGTGTGATTCAACTACTAATTCAATTATTTTGGTCCTATGGATCAGTATAATCCTCCACACTAGTTCCATTGCTTCAATAGAATAAGAATTTGGCCCTTCTTACTGAGACTAATTCACTTGGAAACTCACTCCTTCAAACCATCAACTTGCACATCAACCTGATATCTCTCACTACCCAACTTGGCCCTTGTCATCTGATCACTTTGACCTCTAAGGGTATTATCTCGACCTCCACTGATCTATATGACACAATTACTTTGACCCATTCCTTAAGTTTCCAAATCGATCCTTGTAGGATTAACCCACAAGAACACAATAATATGATAGAGTGGCTTGGAAACCACCGAAACAAATACCACCACATAGGGTGTATATCTCAACACCAAAACTTAGAATCAAATGAGGTGTGCCACCTCTCTCAACAAGCTACCTGAGATCCTTAAAAAATTCACCAATGTTTGTTCACCTGCCTTCCCTTGAGTCTCCTCCTTTTAATAATATTTTCCTCCTATGAAAACCATGGGTGGGAAACAAAAACCATGGATTACTTTATTTTTCCTTAAGTGACTTTTACCACCTTTATAAAATTATTATTTATTTTATTATAGTGATCCCCTTTATTTTTTTGCAATAGCACATGAGATCCAATTAGACTATGACTCCAAACCTTTCATGCTTCTACATATTGGAAAGGAACATCATATGCTCCTTGTCATTTCCCAATGCATGTCCCTGATGAGGCCATGGTATAGAGAGTTACATATCAAGCTAGTTTCACTTATGGACAATGACGCTCGCTAGCCCAAGTGACCTCCCATGGTGAAAGAAAGGAGAAGTTATAAAAAAAGAGATCCTATCAAGTTGTCACTCAAGGAAGCATTCATGTGGCAAAGGAATAAGGTGATGGATTTTTTTCCCAAATCCTTTGATGATTTCCAACAAAAGCCAAGGTTGTAATGTAACCTAGCCACTGCCAACTCATTCCTACCTCTCATGAGGCCCAAAATTAGTGCATGAACCCTAGAAACCCATGACTTTAAATTTTTTTCCTTCTTGGGGATATCTAAACTGGTAATTTATTTAAAACACTTCATCCCAAAATGCATGATATATTCATAGACATGTTTTTAATATATTTTCCACATCTAATTAACATGCATTTACATTTAATTAACATGTAATTAACATTTGCAGTAAAAATACACACATAAAAGAGACTTATCTTTCTAAATGGTGTAACTGGTTGCAGGCCTGCAATGTTCCACCCAACCATAGACCCTGTTGTTCATTTCCTTCAATAGTGAGTCACCCCTGAGCTGAGGCTTTGATTCCATGGTGTATCAACATTAGCTTTCCCACAAATCTGGTACATACCCAGTATCAACACCTACCAACCAAGGTGCCAAGCCCGACGACATCCAACTAGTGGTCTTGTGGCTTCCAGGAGTGATCTAGGTGGATGTTAGTGGCCACTTGTTTGTTCCACTTGGAACCCCACCACTGTCTCTTTCAGTATTTCAGTTTCTTTAATTGTAGCACAATTTAGTATTTTTGGTAGTTTTCAGGTCCTAAACTTCTGGAGCCATTTTGAGGCCCTAAACGACATTTTTTGGGAAAATTGGGGTTGAAAGTTGTAGTCCTCCAATAGATATTTCTAATGAGGAATTGTGCATGTCAATCAAAGATTGTATGCCAAAGTTACGACCTCGAGAAGTTGATCTACCAATTTACCCAAAAGGGGCCCTAGTTTTGGCGCTTCATCTCCTAGGGTTAGGTTTTTGGATGTTTAGGGTTTTCCATTGTTTTTCAATAATAAACAAGCCTTCGAGCCTCATTGAAAAATAGTTTAGAGGCATGTAGCGGCCACATCTCTTCTCAGAGATAAGCTATCATCGCCCGAACTAGTTTATTTCCATTCTGTTTGTAATCTTATTTCAATATTTTATATTAATGAGATGAAGTGTTATTTTTACTGCATCTCTGTATTTATGGTTATATCAATAATTTTTTGCGTTTCTGTTTAAGTTCGGATGAGTGGTATCAAAGTGGTTTGGTATTTCTCGGTTTTTCTTTGCATGTCTCCAACGAGGTTGAGATATAAGGAGTTAAGGCTCAAATTGGTCGAACCTTTGCAAGACCAACCTCAAAAACCCTGATAGCTTCCCATGGTAGAATAAAATAAAGATGAGGGGGTAGGAGATCTTTTCAAAATCTCGCTTGAAGAAGCCCTCGAGTGATAGAGGAACGCAATGATGGACAAATTTTCCCAGATCCTTCAACAACTACCCAAAGGCGACGAATCTCCTTCCAGCAACCACTTTGGAAGCGCCACACCCTTCAAGGTACAAGTTAACTTTGACATCCCCATATTTGAAGGTCCGATAGATGTGGATGTCGTAGATAAATGGATAAATATACTAGAAGGATATTTTTCTGTTCATGATTTTTCTAGCTAAGAAAAGATTACTTTCTCACTTCTCAAAGCCACCCCCCACATCAAGGATTGGTGGGAAACCTACTGTGAAAAGAAGGACGAAATTACACCCTCACTATTTTCAACTGCACCCACTTGGAATTCATTCTGGGAAACCATCAAGGAGAAGTATTACTCTGTTGGGAGCTATGAGGATAAATACATAAAGTGGACCACGCTGCGGTAGGGAAGGGACCAAGATGTGTCAGAGTTTACTAATGTTTTTCATACCCTTCACACTATGTTGGGTATCAAGGATTCTAAGCAGCATTTGGTACTCAAGTATCACGAACATATACACAAGTACATTGAGGACTAGATGGAGTTCTTGGACATATCCTCGCTTGGCATGATGTACCGATACCTTGTTAGAATTGAGTAGAAGTTTAAACATAAAAAGCGAGACTTTGGATCAGCGAATTCGAAGCAAGGGAAAGGCGCCCCCAAACTACAGAGCAAAGGAAAAAGCCAAGGTGGGGTGACCCAAGATAACTCACCGAAGCTGCAATCAAAGAACAACACCATGAATACAAAGGACACGAGAAAGTGGTCTGAGTTCCATAAGAGCTCCACTCACAACACATGTGAGTGTCGGGCCAAGCAATTATTGGTGGTTGAGCTGAAGGCTTCTGAATCAGACACATGTTCTGACTCTAAGTCAAAACTCGACAAGGGGAATGACAAAGGGAAGAAAATCATTGAAACGGATCCCAGTGCCACTGTGGCCACCACCGAGATACAGAAGAATGAGCCTAAAGATCCAGAGGAGGGGGGATGCCTCTTCCACTCACAAATGTGGGTAAAGGTTTCTCTGCTGCAGTTCGTTGTCGACAGCAGGAGCCAAAATAACCTCATTCTAGCAGAGGTCATGAAGCAGTCGGGCCTACCGACTTCAACACATCTGTAACTGCATACCATCGAGTGGCTTCACTAAGGACAAGATCTTTGCGTCAACTAACAGTTCTGCCTTCCCTACAACATCAAGCCCTTCACATATGAAGTACTGTGTGATGTTGCTCCTCTTGAAGTTTGTGATGTACTATTAGGAAAACCATACTTGTGGAAGCTACATGATGTATATGAGTCTAGACCTCACTATGTTATTATTTCTTCAGGTAATAAGTTAGACAAGATACCGAAGGTAGCCTCACCTACTGCTATCTCTTTGATCTCTACTAAGTAATGCAGTAAGATCATCTCCCAGACTGGGAAATTTGTTTTCTTTCTGATTCACACTCAAAGTAAGGGGAAGATCATAGCCACATCCATGGCCCTGAAGGGTTCCTCCATGTAGTATAATTAGGTGGATACAGTTGTGGAAGAATACAGGGACATCTTCTCCTCACCCACATGGGTACCCTTGCACTGTTAGGTCAATAATTCGATCGATCTGACTCCAGAAGCACCTTTACCCAATGGGCTGATATGTCACTGCTCTATTTTAGAAAATGAAGAGATCAAGCAACAAATCTAGGAGTTTCTACAAAAAGGGCACATCCGACCAATTTCCTCGCATTTTGGGAGCTTGATTGTAGTTGTATAGAAGAAGGACGAGACTTGGAGGCTCTACATTGATTATTGGGCACTAGAAAAAATCACTGTCAGGAATAGGTATCTAATCCCATGGATTGATGACCACATAGACCAACTCAAGGGGCCAAGCATTTCAGCAAGAATGATTTGAATTTTGGCTATCACCAAGTTCCATTAGAGCCGATAGATGTGTGGAAGACTGCCTTCAAATCCAAGGAAGGCATTTTTGGATGGTTGGTTATGCCCTTCGGTTTGACAAATGCCCTTGCTACTTTTATGAGGCTAATGGATGACATCTTGTGGCCCTTCACCAACTCATTTGTGGTTGTTTATCTAGATGACATCCTCATCTTCAACAAGAGTTGGGAAGAACATTTGCAACACTTTTGGTAGGTCCTTCAAACCCTTCAGCAACACAAACTGTGTGCCAAGTTGGAGAAACGCACCGTTGGCATGAGCTAGGTCCAAAATCTGGGTTACATCATAGATGAGCGTGGCATGCATGTGGATCTGAATAATATCCAAGTCATTTTAGATTGGCCAACGCCAACCACTCTAACAAAGCTTCACAAATTTTTGGGCCTTGCAAAGTTTTATCGGAGGTTCGTGTTGGGATTCTCCCATATCACTTGGCCTTTGAGTCAGATTACTAAGGGTGGGGAAAAAGCAAAGTTTTCATGGTCTGAGTCTCAACATAAGGTGTTCGTTGAGTTGAAGCACTGCGTCTTCTCTGCCCTGGTACTCACACTGCCAGACTTGTAGCATCCATTTGAAATTGAGACAGATGCCTCCGACTATGTTATTGGTGCAGTCCTCACCCATCATGGGCATCCAGTGGCTTATCGTAGTGAGACACTTTCCAATACAATTTGGAAGTACCCCACCTCTAATAAATATATGTATTCCATCGTGCAGGCTTGCTGACAATGGAAGCATTACATTATGGGTAAGGAGACGGTCATCCACACCGATCACTGACCTCTTCAATTTATACAGACACAAGGGAATTTGTAGAATGATCGCCATTAGAAGTGGTCTACATATCTTCAACAATTCCACTTGAACATTAAATACAAAAAGGGAAACACCAATCATGTTGCAGACTGCCTCAGTCGCCCCCCAGTTGCAACACATACTACTTTTTCTAACTTTTGTGGCCACGAGACCTCTATATGGTCACAACTATACAAAAATGATCCAAACTTCACCTCCACATACCAAATTCTAATAGATGGAAAGTAAGTTCTTAATTTCCACGTCCATGGCATATTATTATGCTACATGGGCCACCTTTGTGTTCCTTCAAGAGAGCATGCCAAGATGATTTGGGAGGCACAATATAGTCGGGTCGCAGGATGCTTTAGTGTGGAGAAAACTTTGGTTGTACTACAAAAGTACTTTTATTGGCCAAATCTCCGACTAGATGTTGGGAAATATATCAGATCCTGCATTACCTATGCCATCGCCAACCAACCATCAAGAAGCAAGGCCTGTAAACTTCTTTACCTACCCCCAGCCAGCCGTGGAATCCATCTCCATGGACTATATGTTTGGCCTCCATTCGACCAAGCATGGTAATGACCGTGTATTTGTGGTCGTGGATAGATTTTCTAAGATGGTTATATTGGAAACCTTCAAGAAGAGTATCACAGTAGAGGACACTGCCAACCTCTTCTTTGAATGAGTGTGGGTACATTTTGGGATCCCATAGACCATTATATCAGATAGGGGTAGTAGATTCCTAAGCACATTCTAGTCAAGCCTCTGGACATTATTGGACACCAAGCTCACTAAGTCGACTACCTTCCATGCTTAGACTGATGGCCAAACTAAGGTTGTTAATAGGATGATAGTGCACATACACTACATGTACAACTCCAAGCATCCAAGAACCTCGGATGAGAGTCTTCCCTATGTGCAACACAGTTATAACAGAGCTCTCCATAGTTGGACTGGTCACAATCCCTTTCAAGTGGGTCTAGGATTTCAACCATTGTGTTTGATTGATGCTGTCATGCTTCATGCGACTACACAGACATAATACACACATGTATCGAACACATCTAACACATTCGCTAGTAGGTTCACGAAATCTTAGAGAAGTCAAATGCCAAGTATATGCATTGACATGATCAACATTGAGTGCCACACAAGTTTTAGGTGAGCGACGAAGTTTGGTTGCATTTGCAAAAAGAATGCCTTTCCAGTTCCCATTGAAATCTCAGACCGCTTTGATATGGTCCTTACACCATTACCAAGGCCGTGGGAGACAATGATTTTGAGCTCAACATTCCCCCTTTCCTTAGCCTACACCCAGTGTTCAATGTGGACCACCTTCGACCATACTTCCCACAATTACTAGACACATCAGACATTGCAGAATAACTCACACCAACAAAGTTAAACCCATACTACATGGAATAGACCAAAACTAATCAGATTATGGACACACATATCAAGAACAGTCGCCACCCGAAGAGCCAACTATATCGGGTTGTCAAAGCTTACCAACTCTTGCACTAAGGCAAGTGGCTCACCAGGGACCAAGTTCAATAGAATTTTCCCCATCTCATGGAGGCACTCAATGCAATGGGGACCATAGCTTCCTAAGGGGGGAGGAATGATCCAAGTGGATTTTGGTGGCCACCTGCCTATTCCACTTGGAACCCCACCAATGTCTCTTTCAGTTTCCTTAATTGTAGCACAATTTAATATTTTTGGTAGTTTTTTGGGTCCTAAACTTCCAGAGCCGTTTTGAGGCCCTTAGAATGACGCTTTTTGGGAAAACCAGGAAAACATGAGTATTCGACTGATGTTTTCCATTCTAAAGTTGTATTCCTTGGATATATCTTCTAACGAGGTATTGTGCATGTCAAACGAAGATCATATGCTAAAGTTACGACCCCGAGAAGTTGATATACCAATTTACCCAAATAGGGCCCTAGTTTTGGCGCTTCATCTCCTAGGGTTAGGTTTATGGATGTTTAGGGTTTTCCATTATTTCTCAATAATAAATAGGCCTTAGGGTCTCATTGTAACACAGTTCTGAGGCATGTATCTGCCACATCTCTTCTCAGAGATAAGCTACCATTGCCCAAGCTAGTTTATCTCCATTCTGTTTGTAAGTTTATTTCAACATTTGATATTAATGAAATGAAGTGTTATTTCTACTACATCTCTGTATTTATTGTTATATCTGTAAATTTTTGTGTTCCTATTTAAGTTCGGATCAAGGAGTTCCACTGCCCTCACAGGCCTTCCAGGTCTGACCTAGCCAATGTACCAAGCTCGACAACCTCCAACCAATAGTCCCATGGCTTCGAGGAGTTCTACTACCCTCATAGGACTTCTAGGCCTTGATTTCCACCACTATATCCATGCTTCCATTGTCATATTTTTAGAATCCTTCATAGGAGTCATCTGTACTAACCCTAGCATAGGTAGCAAATGTATTGATCCCTTCATAGAGCTAACACACTCATTTTTATGTGCATGCCTTCCTTCTACCACTTGGAATTCACCCAATTCCTTCATGAACTTTGGTTATATGCATGGGCACTTTATATGATTATTAAATCATATAAGCCTCTTTAACTCACCCATCCATGGAGTCTCAACACCCCATTCTCATTTATGTCTTTTGGGTCTACAACTATATTTTATTAATATGTGTAACATTATTACATCGTTAGGCCTTCTAGCCTCAAAACATAAAACATATGCACACGGGAACAACAACCCCATTACATTTATACACACATACACATGGGTGTTGTGGCCCTCATAATACGTCCTCGACTCACTAGCCTAGTTCCACATATACATGCTATTTACATTATAGAGGTCAGACAGTGGTGTTACATTCCCTTCCCCCTTATTAAGCACTTTACTCAATGCAATACATACATACATACATACATATAAAAATACACACACACACACATGTACAACAACTCATTTAAAAAGATGAGGGCATTCCTCCATCATCACATCCTCATGCTCCCATGTAGCATCTTCAATTTTGAAATGGGTCCATTACAATTTTACTAAAGCGATTGCTTGATTCCGGAGCACTTTGATTTTTTCATCCAAGATACACAGTGGTTGGACCTTAAAGTCTCCCTCGGGCTCCACCTAAATCATGTTCCCATCAATTACATGGTTAGCATTAAGAACATACTTTTTCAATAATGAAGCGTGAAATAAAATATGTATATATATGGATGCTAATAATGCAACCCTATATGCCAATGGACCGATCCTCTCTAGGATAACAAATAGTCCACAACATCACATTATTAATTTGCACAACTGGCCAATTTTAAGGAAATTTTCCTTGTCTTCACTCTTAGGGAGACATAGTTTCCAATTCTAAATTCCTTTTTTTGAACTATTCCTATCTACATAAATTTTTTGTTTGTAGTGGGAAGCTTTCAAATTCTATTTGATCTTTACTACTTGCTCTTCCATTTCCCAATGCAAATCTGGATCAACAATGGTCCTGTCAATTGGACTATCCCAAATTATTAGTGTGAACCACTCCCTTCATCGTCACCTTCACTAATAAAAAGGGTCTTATTGGAGAGTCCACTGAGAACCAAGTTGACATAAATCCCAACAATACAATTTTTGGGCAGTAATCGTCAATCATTATTTATTCGATTTTATATGTTACATTCTTCCTCTTTTCATCAAATTTGAATATCTTTATGGGGACCATTCTTATATTTTATTTTTTGACAAAAATAAGAACAACTTGCTAGTAATTATGTGCTTGTTCACAGTGAGAAACCCAATATATTTACATCGTGTTCTGTTTCATTGAAAATTCTAAGACAGAAGGAGAAGAATCCTCCAAAAAGGTCTAATTGATATTTGCGTGCCGTCTTTCTGCCAAGGCTTAAACATATTCTACTATAAATTCTATAAAACTAGCCAACTATTAAAATCCATTTATAGGGGATTCTCATAGATTACCGAGGAGGGTTAGAGCTTGTTGAGCTGCTAGAGTCTTCCTTCTTTTGTTGATTCTGCAAATCTGCTAGATGGAGGTGCAATCCTTCAATTTCATCTTTCATTCTTTGAATCTAAGCTTGTTCGTTTTGCACAATTTCAGCCAGGTCGATAATTTCCTACCTAAGCTCCAATACCTTTGCAAACCAATCTAGTGGAGGATGAGGGAAGAATTGGCGGTTGTGTTCCATTGGACTATGGACACAATTTCGTTTAACGAGATTGGTCTACCCAATGATGGAGCTTGAAATAGAATATCATTTCCTTCTTTGACTGGTTGTTGTGGAGTGAACAGAGGAGGTGCTTTGAGAGGTTGGAGAGACAAATTCTAAATTTAGAAGGGACGAATATCTGGCTTGGGTTATGGTTTGAACATAGTATAATCACCCCAAGTTGGAAGGCACTCTTTAGCATGATCTTAGTATATCTAGGATGATGCCAACAAATCAAGATATTCCATGTTTCCTTGATATGGATTGGAGCCAATCCCTGGAAAAGGAAATGATTTATGTCAACTATACGATGTAATGGGGATGATGAAATGCAAATCGAGAAACCATGATTTAACTCCAAGCCACCATAGATGAGAATATGAGTTGGATATTTGTACAAACAGGACATCCTTGAGGAAACATCTGCATACTGAAATTGCCCACAAAGGAACTTCACACAAGGATTGATATGATATGAAACTGGTATGAAGCCTCCCATTTGTACTTCAATTCCAAGAAAGATCTTCTGCCTATGTGGGAATGTAAGCCAAGAAATACCCACTGAATAGTTCATCATGTTCAGGCTGTGGGGAGAGTGAATTAGGAAGAATTGAAGTAGATTCATGGGATACTTCTTCAAGAGAGAGTATCATTATTCTTATTTTTCCCTCATTCTAGATGACATGCTATATTGGCTTGCTCATCAGCTACTCGATTTTGGTTGTAGAGGATACGATGGAAGGTTTTCTGAGCAAAAAAAACCTAAGGTGTCAAAAATTCTACAAAGAAGGAGAGAAAGAGAATCATTCGAAGGGAGGGAAGACACACATAGATGGTAGATGATTAATAGAGAGTCCCCTAGCACTATAATGAAGGGAATACCTAATTCCTTGGCTAATTGAAGCCCAAGGAGGAGGCCATACATTTATTCCGCATTGTTTGATCTATTCCCCGAGTCCCATATGCACCTGATCTTCATTTCTCAGTCGAGATTGATGATTATCGCTCCCCCTCTTACCATCCCTAGGTTTCTTTTAGAGGCATCGTCAAAGAATATCAATCAGTTATTTTGATGCATTATCCATGTTAGACAATACTCATCAAATAATATAAGTTTCCATTATGAAGATGAGGGGTATCTTAATCCAATATTTCTTGGGAAACTTACCCTTGGAGTGATGAGGCCCTTCAAACATTGTTGCACCTAAAGATCCAAACTAGAATTAGGGCTACTAGCTTTTAGGTGGTTGGACTTCGCATAGAGTGAGAGAGCCTTGGTCATTGCTAATCGAGGAGGCATTTGGTGTCTTTGAAAATGAGCTTGTTTAATGTAAGCCAAACCTGCCAGGGTATTAACTTAGGAAGAGAGGTCTAGATCAATTGGAAGCTTGGTTTACCTGTGAAGGAACCTGCATAGTGATTTGGTCAATTAGTCAACAAATTAATAATTTCATTTGGAAAATTAATCGTGGGGGACATGGGACCAGTGACCATATCCAATACCTCAAGGATATAAGGTAAATGTAGGAATAAACGAGGTATAGATTCTTCATCAAGGGAACACAGGGGGCAACAGGATGGTCCAACAATTCCTCTTCATTTGAGATTTTCAGAGGTGAGAATCTTAAAATAAATGTCCAACAAAAAGAATTGAGTTTAGGGATGGCGTTGTTTGACCAAATCTTCTTCCATGGTGATGATTTAGGGGGGATATGTTATTGGAAAAGGAGATCTTCATATCCTACCTTTACAATATACACATGGGTCTTCCAATCGAGCTTACATCCAAATGGAGAGCGATGGGATAAAAGCTTGAAAACTCACTTTTAAGCAAGCAGGCCATATGTGCAAGGGTGGGGGCAAGATCTCCAAACATTCATTCAAACCAAGAGCCCGAATCATATCATGAAATGATATGCGCTAGATTGTGAATACCATGAAAAATAATTTTGCAGAGGGAGAAGAGATTCACATTCTTGAGGCGGGGGGATGGAGGCTGACCAGATGTTGATATTTAATCCACTTCATGGGGTAAAACTGATATGATTTTTGATAAGAGGCGAGGAGGAAAGGATATGTTTCTAAATATGCGAGAGGAATCTAGGAGGGGGATTGGGCCTAGAGGAAGAGTTGGATCTTAGATATCTTTTAATCAAGCCTTGCACCCACCATGTTGTTGTGTTGTTATTCAGGTTCCAGGCCAGTTTTTCTCCTATGGATTGATTCACCAATGTTAGATCTCTTATCCCTAGTTGTGCATGGTCCTTGGGAACTCTTATAGTATTCCAATTTAGGAGTTGCAATTTTTTAGTGGAATATTTGCTTCCTTCCCAAAGAAATCTCCAAATCACCTTATTGATTGTCTGCAGAATGAATTTAGGGGCGAGGAAGGCCAAGAAATGGAAGATCAGAATGGCACAGAGGACAAATTTGATGAGGGTGATTCAACCTTCCAAAGTAAGCCCATGATACCCCATGCATCAAGTTTATATTTTATTTTTGAAAGTATCGGGCTCCAAGCCGATAGGTGAGGGAAATTTTACAAATAGGTATACTGATATATTTAAAATCAATCCAAATTTCCACAACGTTGAAGCCAAGATGTTGTTGTTTTGGTGTTGCTTTTCTGTTGAAATATTAAAGGAGTAGATATGAGATTTGAAGGAATTGGGTAAACCTCCATAAGGTGATAGGAAATCTTCAAGGACTTTCTTTAATATTTTTGTAATGGCTGGTGAGGCCCCTCCAAGGAAAATTGTGTCGTCAACAAATTGGGATTGATTGATGATTTTTACATCATGGGAAAATTGGATGCCTGGAAGTTTTCCATTAATTCACTCGTGTTCCAATATTTTTCTAAGGGTGTCAACAACGATAATATATAGAAAGGGTGAGAGAGGACAACTTTGTCTCATACCCCTTGAAGATTTGAAGAAACTTGTTTCCTATCCATTTAATAAAGGGGCTATCCAGGGATAAAGGTATCATTGAACCTTAGTCTTCTCAAGACTTTGAACAAGAAGTTGTGCTGAAATCTATCAAAATAATCAACCATGTCGAGCTTAATAACCATTCCTTTGTCCCCCCTTTCTCTGCTTGAGAATATCACTTCTTGAACAAGAATAATGTTATCGAAGATTTTCCTCCCAGGGACCAATCCGCCTTGGTTTTTAGCAATCACATTAGGGAGGTATTTCTTCAGCCTCTCAGCTAACAACTTCGAGATGATTTTATAAGAAACGTTACATAGAGATATTGGGAGAAACTTATGGGAAGAGGAAGGGATAGATTCTTTATGAATCAGAGATAGGAAGGCTGAAGTAATCCCTCCTCCCATGTGACCATTCTTCAGGGAATAGGTGATCATCCGACAAAGATCCCTTTTGATAAGGTCCCAAAAGAATTGGTAGAAGTGAGTTGAGAATCCATCAAGTTTGGGAGCCTTGTCAGGATTGAAGGATAAGACAATTTTTTAAATTTCTTCTTTAAAAGGATGCTAAGTGAGGTGTGTGTTCATTTCTTTTGAGATGATGGGAGGGATATGATCCAACATGAAATTCTCATACTTTTCATTCGAAGGCTCATCCTGTGAATATAACATACTAAAATGTGCTACAACCTTCTCCTTTAATTGTTAAGGGTCACTCATTGTGTTGCCATTAATGATGAGTTCGAGAATGGTCTTCTTATGATCCTTGTTTTTGCCTTGGTTGTGAAAATATTTAGTGTTATTATTTCCCCCTTGCATCTAGACACTGCGAGACTTCAGTATCCAATATTATTCTTCCTCCCTCATTAGAGAATGATATTTATTGAACATTTATTTATCTTGTTTTATTTGATCTTCTGTTACCTATTCAAATTCCATAATGGAGTGGAGTTGGCTAATCAATTCCTCCATTTTTTGAATTTCTTTGTCTATAAAATTTAATAAAATGAGCCCAATCCTTAAGTCATATTTTTAACCTTTTGAGTTTATTTTCCCAGATTGTGATGGGGCTTATTGTTACCCATTCTTGCCATGATTGAGCAATGGTTTCATAGAAATATGAATGTTTAAGCTAGAGAGGAATAAATCAGAAGGGGTTAGGTCCAATATTCTAGATGGGAGATATATAAAGGAGAATGGGGCGATGGTATGAGCCATTCCATGGAAGGAAGGAGGAGGAGATGGTTACATTTTGATGAAAAAAGATATTTGAGATGAGAAATAGGTCAAGACCGATAACTATATGATTTTGGCCTACCCTTTTATTTGACCACATATATTTGAATTGAGAGGGCTTTATATCCAAAAAATTGATTGAAGAGATGATATCCTCCATATTCTCTTGAAAGGGCCCTCTAACAAGAAACCCACCTTTATTTTCCCAGTTATACAAAGTTGTATTAATGTCTCCCACAAATATGCATGGAGTCTTTTTTTATGAGTCTCCCAACTTTGCATAGAGATGTCCAAGGTTATTTCTTATCTTTGAAATGAACATGCCTGTAAATGTTGATTAGAAGACATACCTAATTGGTTGAGATATCAATGAAATTTGAGGCCAACCAGCGTGTATTCGAGATTGAATCAATCAAGCAAACTTGGAGGGGATCACATAGAGTGAAAATTTCTACAAAAAATCCTCTTACGCTAACTGATGTTATGCCACTTCTATACCACAAATAAGAATGGTAAGCTAATGCTTCTTGTTCATTCAACTTCATCTCTTGAAGCATAACTATGGAGGGCTTCTCTTTTATGCTTAATGAGAACACTTTTGATCTTCTTTCTCATACCCTATCCCTTGACAGTTCCAAGAGAGCACAATCATTACTTAGATTTGGAAGGGGCCCCTTAATTTGAAGCAGTGTCTGCGTTTCTTGTGGACCCTTCACCTCCATTTCCTCCCATCTAGATGTTTTTAAGGGTGTGTTGACGATCAAGTTCTTTTTATTTCTCAGTCTTCTCAATAATTCTTTCTCTGTTATATTTTCTTCCAGACCCGCAGGATCTATGGTCTTTCCATGAAGTTTTCTCATTTTCATATCTTTCTTCCACTAAGTTCACGAAGGGAGCACCTGTAGATCAATCTCTTAGGGAAAAAAAATCCTCCTCATTAGCTGAGGAATCCTCCTACCTCACGTCAGATTCTCTCTTAGAATTTAATTTAGAAATGTTTTTTTATTAGACCTTGCTGAGAAAATTCGACAAGAGGGGGATCCTTCGAAGCAGGACTAGATTGGGGGATCACACCTTCTTCTGGCTCAGTGGATAGTGCATCAAATGTGTTCCTGTAGGGAATTTGAGAACCAAATTTGAACCCTCCCCAGGTTCGTTGGGATGGCTCTTGGGGGATGATGGGCCTGCCTCATTCCTTGTGACTTGATTTTGTTGGGGAGAAGAGGGTGGTTGCTTCTTTTGAGAGCCTTTTATTTTTTTTCCTGTTGTCACTAATCTCCTGCTTCTTCTTAGTAAGTTTGTTCCTCAGGTTCCTTGGGTCAGTTTCAAGCAAAATGTCCATAATCATGGTAGCTATTGCACTTGAAAGGTAATTGATTGTAATCAACTTCTTGGATGTGCAACCAACTATCGATCATTATTGGGAGGCCCTACTCCAAATCAACTTAGACACATATTCTAGCACGAGAAAAAATTCCATCCCAGGGTTCTACACAGTCCAAAAATTTATGAAGGGCGTTGCCGATCTTTTGAAAGGTTGCATTGTTCCAACAATGAAGAAGAAGGAAAGGGAGCTTAACCTAGACTAGAAATTTGGAGGGAACATCACATTTCAAATTGATTTTGGGGCTCCAACAATCTAGATAGAGGCCTTGGGCTCCCATAAAGTAAGGGTCGCTATGGAAGATCTTGTCCCGATCATATCATTTCTCAAAGAAGAAGGTAAAGAAACCCTTGCAACAAAAGGAAGAGGTAACTTCACCCTCAATCAAGGGTCTCCAGTTATTCAAAACTCATTGGCGGATTATCTTTAGTGAGGGCTATAGACCCATGATTGGCCCACTAAACCCTGATCTGCTAACTAGAGTGCATGAGATCTGGCTAGAGGAGCATAGATCTTGATTTTTGGAATTTTGTCAAGCTTCTTAAAAAACATGGAGGCCAAATATTTTTGAAAACTTGGCTTGTTCGAGACCACAACATTGAAAGTTGCAATTTCTTGCTCAAGAGTGGTTAAGGATGCCAGATTGGTCATTGTGACCACTCGACTTAAGGGAGACTAGAAGGACCCTGAACGAAGGAGGAGGAAGACTCGGAGATCAAGATTGTGTTGCAGATAAACCAAGAGAAGAATGGGGATTGGGAGGAAGGGTAGGAGAAGCGCTGACCTGAATTGATAGGCCAAGCCTGTGACGACTAGTGAGGGGGACGCGGAAGGTGGGGATGGCTCAAAGCCACAGGGCTGTAGAGAACTCAATAATTGATTACACTAGGGATACTGACTCATTATTATATTCTTATTTGTAGGGTAAATTAGATTATTAGCTTATGATAGATGCAAAATGGTTGATTGGGAGGAAGTTCTTTGATTCGCCTGTTCAAAGTAATGTGGGGGTATGGTCTTTCAAGATCATTCTAGGAGCTAGTGATAATCCCATCATCTTTGTGACACACAAAAGGGAGGAGAAGCATTTTGCAGTTGATGAGATCTCTTCCATAGTTTTAACAAAGATGAAGGTGATTGCGGAAGCTCATCTTAGCACTACGGTAAGGAAGGTTTTTATAAGTGTTCCTACATGTTTCAATGGTTCTCAGAGGCAACCAACCAAAGATGTTGGTGTAATTTTTAGATTGAATTTTATTGGAATTATAAATGAGCCCACCGCTATTGTTGTTTCCTATGGATTGGATGGGAAAACTAATATTGTTGGTGAGCTCAATGTTCTGAGTTTTGAAATGGCTGCAGATACCTATAATGTTTTTGTTTTGACAATTGAAGGTCGGCTTTTTGAGGTGAAAGCCATAACTGGAAATAAAAATTTGGGAGGAAAATATTTTGATAACATATTGGTTAAATAATTTGTACAAGACATTAAGACAAAGTACATAAAGGACATCACCATTACTTGGGCCATGTTCAAAGATGTTAACTTAGATTTGTTCAAGAAGTGCATGGTGACTGTTGAAAAATATCTGTGGGATGCCAAGATGGACAAGAGCTCGATCAATAATGTGATTCTTATTGGTGGGTCTACTAGAATGCCTAGAGTGCATTCCTTATTGTAGGAATTCTTTAATGGCAAGGAACTCTGCAAGAATATTAACCTCGATGATGCCATTGTATATGGAACCATGGTGTAGGCTGTTATTTTGAGTAGACAAGGTTATAAGAAAATTCAAGATACGCTTCTTCTAGATGTAACTCTTCATTCACTAGGGATTGGAGATGCAAATGTTTGATGATGGTCCTAATCCCAAAGAACATTGTCATCTCCATAGACGAGAAGTGAGTCTATTCTACTGAATGATCATAATTTATCCCTATTTTCTTGTCAACTTGAACTCAAAAAATAGAAAAGAAATACAATAAATATAATTCCATCAAATTTATTTTAAGTCAAACAAACTAAGATTACATGCATAAAATTCATCTAAAAAAACAAAAAATACTAACATGACACCACATAGCTCTTATTAAATTTATTGCTCATTAGATTTTATAGTTAATTTTTTTTGTTTTTTAAAGATTATAATGATTCGATCTAAGATTAGTTTATTGACATTTTTTTCTTTTTGTTGGAATTTATGCTAGGAGTGTAGGAGTGCATCGAGGGAATGGATTTGTGTTATGATATGTAATATGAGGGGGGATGGAAGATGATCCTACGATACACACATTATTAAAAAGGGGAATAGTGAGAATGGATTTTTTATTTAATTTTACAATAAAACTTAAAAAATGCTAAGGTGAATAAAGAGAGATAAAAATAAGAGGAGAGCCACTTGGTTGAGTGTTGTTTTAGATTTTGAATATTTTAATTTGTGATGGTATATTATTAAGATATCCCACTTAAAATTTAAATAAGGTTTTACTAACAAATTAGCATAAAAAATTAAACCAACAATCTAACCTTAATTTATAAGGGGTTCCTATATCGAATTTGAAATCCTAATGCTAAAAAAACACAAAGAGAAAAAATTCACATAAAATTTGCTATTAAAAGTGTTGAAGTTACTTGAAGTAAATAAGAGAGTTATATCATGTCTCCAAAAGTGATCCATATCTTAAATGATCCTACACACAGTAGTTTAATGTCATAATTTTCTTAAGAGTTTGATTCATGTCATCATATTGTGTTCGACCTTAAAGTAATCCGTTATCATCGTATGCATTCCAATTCATTTTATTAATGTCTATACTTGTGCATTTAATTAATTATTTAACCATGCTTAAATTTTGAAATCTAGTATATTTTCGTTAATATTTTTTTACTAATAAATAATATTACGAGGAAATAGACTTACCTTATCGCCACTTAAGTAGTAAATCGAGTTAATGCAACTACACTAAGTCTTCAAAATCTCTCTCCTTCTCTTCCTAAATTCTAAATGATTGTGATAATGACATAAGTCATTGGTCACAACGAAAAAAAACCCCTAAAAATTAATAGCGAACACCCTATGGTTCTCAAACACAAATGATTTCATTATTGCAAAAATTCCTTTGTTTTAGATACTTTTATTCCCATATGTATTACTTATCCAAGAATATGCTTTGTTTTTTTATCGTCTCCATGGTTTAAGAATATGATGATATACTAGCAATTGTCCCAAAAGGTACAAAGAGAGGCCGATAGGATTATTAAATTAGAATTGTTGAATTTCTCTAGAAGACCTTCTTTGGGAACAAAACTCCAGTATGTTACATAAAAAAATGTGTTCCACTCAAGGGATAAAACCCCTTTATCTCACAATAGTGATTTTGACTAATAGCCATCAGATTGCAGATGTGTGTTTGACATTGTGTGCTTGTCTCTCTGTATCATTTTTTTTCAGGAAGCTCGTTGGTGTGATAAGAAGTAATTTTGCATAAGATTTCTAAACCCACAACAGGGAGACACACAACACAGTTTTAAACTCAAGAAAACCCTCATCGTGAATAAAAACTCCAGTACATTACATAAAAAATGTGTTCCACTCAAGGGATGAAACCCCTTTGTGTTACAATAGTGATTTCCACCAATAGCCATCAAATTACAGACGTCTGTTTGACACTTAGTACAACATGTCTCTCTGTATCTTTTTTTCCAGCAGGCTCGTTGGTGCAATGAGAAGTAATGTTGTATAAGATTTCTAAATGAAGGACAAATGGGAAGAAGACAAATAGGAAAGAATTTCCCGGTTCTTATGTTTAAACGTATCAATCTACAAGAAAAACTCGCCAATTCGAAGATTTTCCTTAATTTCAATGTAATGTGAAAAGATCTTGCTAGCTTAAATAGATTATCTAATTCATCTCTATTTACTTGTGGATTTGCGTAAGGGTTTGTATTGAAGCTTTTCATGAAAAGATATTGCTAGGTTAAATATATTATATGTTTCATCTTCCTTCACTTGTGGATTTGCGTAAGGGTTTGTATTGAAGCCTTTCATTCTCAAGATTTTTTGTTTCCATCATCTTTATTCAAAGGTTTTCGATTCAATTTCAATAAATCTTTCACTTTCAAATGTATTAATCGACAAGTGTTTCGGATAGAAGTGACGTGATTCTTTCGCTTCTACTAACGTGTCAACAAGTTCCTTGCAAAAGGAAAACGTGGAGAATCACCGATGAGCCCAATGTCCTTGCACAATGAACTCGAAGAGTATAGAGATAACTATGCAGAATAGGAAATGGAATGTGGTAAGGTTTTGATGATGACATCCCACTCCCACTTTGTGGCCACGATCCCTGGTTGTCTTATTTATGCAGGGATTCAAGCCAACAGAGAGCATAGAGGTCGCAAGATTGAGTTCCGTGAGCCTTCCGAGCCCCATGCCTTCCTACCAGCCCAACCTTGCATCGTCGTCTTTTGCGAGCCCGACGCCTTCTTATCACCCGAGCTCGATGCCTTCCTACCAGCCCAACCCTGCATTGTCATTTTTTGTGAGCACGAATTTGGCATCGTTTGAGCATGGTGGAGCATGCACGAAAAACTATTTCATCCTGTGGCTCAAGAACCTCATGACGTCGTCGCCGACTGTGTTGATTCATGACAGGGGCTTGATCTGCGCATTGATGACCCTGCTCCTGAGCACAAAAAAGAAGCCAAAAAATTCCAATGCTCTTGACGGTGTGCTTCATTAAAAAGCTCAAAGAAAAAGGGAAGAAAGGGCAGGATGTGTGGATAAAGAATATGCCTTATAGAGGAATCACAGGAACAGTTTTAGTCTTGTGAGCCATGGTTGAGATGAGAGAAGAATAGGGGGACTTATTTGTAGGTTTTGCTTCACAGTTTTATGACCTGCACAACAACATGCAGACGCTGGTGAAGCCCACAGAGAAGAAGATCCAACCATTGAATCAGATAGAGAATTGAATGAAGATAGCCAAGCAATCTGTATTGAATGGCTAAAGCCTAACATGGCTACAGCCAGTGGTCCGAGGGTGATGCAATTGGCTCCAACAGTGAATAGCTGCATGGAACGCATGAAACTTGGTCTGGAGAAAAGAAAATCAAAGAGAGGTGATTTGCAGAAGCAGAAAGATGAAGTAGCCAAGTAACTAAAGCAAGAAATACCCACCACCAGTTATCTGATCATCCCACTGTTTCAAATTATATGGTTGCTGTCAAAGTCCAAACTGCTCTTATGACATCTATGAATATATAATCTTGTCATTTTGGTTGTATTAAACCTACTCCTATGTCGTAAAGGTTAATCTGGATACTATGTTTTCAGAGCTGTTTATTTTTAGAAACTCAAATTAAATTAGCATACCGCACCATGTCAAAACAAAAGGCCACAGTAACTTAAAATATATGTAAGCAAGGCCTCTTACAGACAGAACAATATATATCTGCCTGTTCCAATCCAGAATAAATAAATAAAACTAACTTGTGAATGTGTTTAGAGATGTACTTGAATTAGGAAGTACTGGACACTCTCGGCGGTGGCATAAAATCCCTGTTCAGGGTCAAAATTTAAAGGCATAAAATGAGGAGAGTATTGAGCATGATATTTAATGTTAGCTGCAACCTCGGAAACTTCTTTGGCTGTAGGATGAGCCACAATTGGAACAACGGAGAGATTTCCTTCAAAGACTTGTTGCACTCGGTAAACCTTATTTCCATTTTGAAACATTTTATGTTTCCCCAGTCCAGGCAACTCAGCTATTAATACTTGCAGAAATTATAGATGTCAAATGTACTACATGAAGTAAGTAGTGGACACACTATTATCACATTTAAAAAAACAATCAATGATAATATATAAATCAGAGTTCCTTAGGCATCTCAGGCCTTGGCTGGTCAGCAATATTCAAGCACAAATTGGATCGAATTGGTATGGGCAATATTGGAAGTGAATGAACTGTGATGATCAGAAATTCATCAGCTGCCAGTGAAAATTTTTCCAGCCACGTTAAACATGGGTGCTTAAAAGTTAATAAGCACGGAGTTACATTTGAACCCTAAGCTTTCCCAGCTCAATTTGTTTTAAATAATAATAAAAATTATATGACAGATGTACAAACACAATCATAAAAAAGGCGTCTTTCATTAGGTAGTAAAATCCTCACTACCTCTAGTTCATCGCTCATACAAGATCAAATATTTCTGGAACCTTATGTGAAGCTTTCAGATAAGAAACAATCCAACCTGGTTTTCAAAAGATACTTCTCTAGTTTAGATACAGCGCGGATAAAACTAAACTTTCTGACTAGATTCTCTGATTCTAATTAAAACTAAAATTTATGACCAGATTCTCCGATTCTAACTAAAACTAAAATGAAGAGTGAAGTGTGCCATTGCAAAAAACATGGCAATAAACCACGAGACAACAATTAAATAAATATTAAAATCTCACGAATACAATATCCCCTGTATCTGATACAGTTTTTATGAATCTATACCAACAATTACAACATAAGATAAATGAATCTTGTTACCATCTGAATGATTGTCCAAGGCAACGAAACTGAAAAGAAATAAGGTCACTTTATGATGAAGATTATTGGCAGTGATGTTTCGTTGCTTTTAATTTTGCACATGCTCGTTGGAATAACAATAACTATTAACTTGGGCCTAGACTTTGTGAATTCCAGTGATGCGTATGAGCTAAGGGCTCTTAGATAAGAATGCAGAGACTCCAGGACATGGAACAAGCACATATCAATCTGTGCCAGATTATTATTTTATCTAAGCCTAAAGAACTTCAACTGAATTCACAGAGGATGGGGGCAAAACAAGAACATGCCCTGAAACGTTTCGTGCTTCATACCCTTCAAAAGTTTCCCACTGCTGACAGAAAGATGAAAAGCACACAACTTCACAAGAAACTCAAAGAAATCATCTGTATCTCCTGACCTTTACATATTTTACAGAACAAAGATTAGCAACATGTGATCAAATGCTAACTCTGAACAGGGACCACTGACCCACCCAACTTCAATGCAGAAATCTTGGAAATCAGCACCATTCATGTCCAAAAATCCCACCAAACAAATTACCCAGGACACTCCCTGTAGCCAATGCCATCCATGCAAAGGATTGAAGTTCACCCGGTGAAATACCTTTGTTCTTTTTACCACATTCTGCCACTAAAGCATCAGTGGCTACCTCCACAACCGAGGCACCAAGATTGCTAAGAAGGAGAAAGGCTGTTATAATAGCAATAGACGAACCTGCAGCTGGAATAAATGCAATTGATCCCCATGAAATTTCTTGCAATAAGCCTGTAAAGTCAACAACCAAGAAAAACTTTAGAGCTGTATTTTGCCAATGAGTATTTTGTGAAGATAAAATATGATATTTTCATTGATGTCCATGAATGACCAAAAAATGAAACAAAAACGTATGAAATGAAAATTAAAATGGTGAATTGGATGATGTAAAACAAGAAGGTAAATCCTAACAGAGAGAAAAATATCACAAATTTATGTAAAATTGCAGACATGACGGTAGCGTGGAGAGAAATATAGAGAGTGAAGGATAATTCAATTATTATTTCTGTATTGTCACATATAGGGAAGTGCTTTACATTTAAGGCAAAACTTTTCCATCTAAAACAAATGTGTGTCATTATATTGATTGAAGTGGTAAGACTCTGTAAGACTCAGTTTGACCCAACAGACCAAAGTTTAACCTTAGCAAAGTCCACCAGCTTTGACAGGGCTTGGTTAAACCACTCGAATCTCACTGAAACTCAGCCAGATCTGAAACCTAGGCCAAATAATGACCTGATGCTATAAAAAGCCCCAAAATCCCATTTGCCCCTCATAACCTCATGCTATGTTCCATGCATTTTTCGATATACGGAATAGTTGGTATACAATTTTAGGATTCCAAAAGTTTTATTTTGCATTTCTTTGCTGGTTTGATTCTTGAGTCTTTGCGGAGTCATGATTCAAGTTTGACCCTTTACCAAAAAGGGTCTTGTGCCAAGTCCAGTTTGGCAACTCTGCTCCGGAGTTAACTGCGTTCTCTGAAAGCAAGCCAGTTAAAATCTCAATGAAAACTCTTGGTCAAAATTAGTTGGACTCAATTTTGGTTTTGGTTTCGGTAAATAAGTTTCCTGAGTTTGAGAAGTTAATATTCCTTCAACTTCGGGTTTGTTAAGTAGTTGCAGAGCCCTGTGGCTTTGATCTGTACTACTGTGAGTATGATCGAAACTTGGTAAGATGTGACTTTGATTCGTACTAATTTGAGCGAGGACCGAAAATTGGTAAGTAACCAATGCCAAGTTCAAAGCCAAAGTGAGAAGTTGGGTGTGTGTGTGTATAACAAAGAAGACACTAAAAATACAGGAAACGGCACAGCAAGTATTACAGAGCACAGGAAAACAATGCATTACTAGAGTAAACTTCTAAATAATAGGTTTTAACAAAAATCCCAAAAAGAAAAGGCTGAGAGTTAACCCAAACCCAAAAAATTAACAATGTGGACACACAACTCAGGCAAGAAAATATATAGGAAGTCTTACTGAAAGAAAGAATAAAGAAAATGAAGAAGCAAGTTGCACCGACCTCCTATGCAAATATAGGGCAAGCGGTGCGCCCCTCCAATATAGACCGCATCAGAGAAAATGCCATATATAGGTTTGGCCACCATAGGCAAGTTGACATTATTTTGCAGGAACTGCATTGTGGCAGGGTCGAGTCTGAGATTGTCCTTAAAGTAAAAATTGAGAGCCCACCATGGGAAAATGCGAAATCCTTGAACCCAGTAACCCAGACCCAGCACCACCATTAAGCCTGACCCATAACTCCTCCCCATTTTAGGGAGCCACCCTGATGATAACATATCTCTCGGCCTGCTTGCAAGCTCCACAAATTTTTGAACATAGCTTCTCTTGCTTTTATCAAGTTCATCAGAGCACTACCCAGGACACTCCCTGTAGCCAATGCCATCCATGCAAAGGATTGAAGTTCACCCGGTGAAATACCTTTGTTCTTTTTACCACATTCTGCCACTAAAGCATCAGTGGCTACCTCCACAACCGAGGCACCAAGATTGCTAAGAAGGAGAAAGGCTGTTATAATAGCAATAGACGAACCTGCAGCTGGAATAAATGCAATTGATCCCCATGAAATTGCTTGCAATAAGCCTGTAAAGTCAACAACCAAGAAAAACTTTAGAGCTGTATTTTGCCAATGAGTATTTTGTGAAGATAAAATATGATATTTTCATTGATGTCCATGAATGACCAAAAAATGAAACAAAAACGTGACCCAACAGACCAAAGTTTAACCTTAGCAAAGTCCACCAGCTTTGACAGGGCTTGGTTAAACCACTCGAATCTCACTGAAACTCAGCCGGATCTGAAACCTAGGCCAAATAATGACCTGATGCTATAAAAAGCCCCAAAATCCCATTTGCCCCTCATAACCTCATGCTGGGATGCTGTGTTCTTTGTGTATATCCTATCAGCTGCTTCTTCAAGGGAAGCTCGGATGCTGTGTTCTTTGTGTATATCCAGAGCATGTTGGCGGAGCTTCTCAGCCTCATCAAATTGCATCGCTTGAACATGGGCTTCAGCCCCCCAACAAGTCTCTCCGACTCTCGGATCCGTTTCTCCCGGGACTTGTTTCTGAATTTCCAAACCAGATTTATAGCACTCTATGGAATTCTCAAGCTGACCCAACATGGCATACGTATCACCCAGCTGCATGCGCCCTGCAAATGTAGCAAGAGCATGCTATTGGGCTGGCTCCAATACTCACTTTCATGCTGCAGATAAGCACTCTACCAGAATCGATAAGAAAGAACTGCAATTGTGCAACTTTGAGAGGGTTTCCGTTTAGGTTTTGCGAGAGCTGGGCAATAGAACTCGCGCCCGCGGTAAAGATTCTCGGTCCGTTCGTGAACAGAACCGCAACTGTAACCGCAGAAGACCGCCACCGGCAGAAGACCGCCAGGGGGTTATGCTCGCCAGACGCCAGCTGTTACCACGAGGACGAAGGGGACCCGACGGCACGTGTCAGCCGGAGAATGAAAGGGACGACGAAGGTCCCTTTCAAAGGAAAGGCCTATCGGCCTAAATATTCAAATTATAGCACACGTAATCTATCTATTAGTTATTATTCCTTCGTATTGCTTTAAAAAATACAAGTGCCATCCTTATTGTATTAGAATAACTTCCTTTGTTTTGGATGTTTTTATTTTTATTAGAGAAT
>APFE031480318.1:2685-27997 GCA_000404065.3 Pinus taeda | reverse complement strand
TAAGATCAACTATGAAATTAAGACATATTGGGGTTGGATTGCTAGTCAAGGATTGACATAGACCTTGCAGAAAAATAAAATAAAATAAAATAGGAAAATGAATACAAATGAAAATTACAAAACAAAAAAAAAAAGATTAAAAAAGTTTTAAAAATTAATAGCAAGTATATAAAAATTACATAAATATAAACATTAAAAAAGAGCTTTACAAAATAAAAAATAACAAAATAAATAAATCAAACATACAAAATTAACATAAAAAATCAAGCAATAAAAAATAAAATAATAAATTCATAAAAGAAAAAGAAAAATCCTTTTTTTTAAAATAAAAAATAAATGAAAAACAAAAAAATATCTAGGGGCGACAAAAGTGGGAGGGATTATTTACTGCCGCGAAGAACAAGAGGTTTACAACTTCGTGTGGGGCTTCAGAACAACAAAAAACAACCAAGCTAAATTCCGGGCACTTTGGAAAGTACTGGACATTGCCATAAGCAAAGGAATAAAGAAAATAAAAGTCCTAGGAGACTATAAGGTCATTATTTGACAGATCTCGAAGGTGCTATCAGGTAACCTCTCTAGTCGTCCTTCAATCATTCGAAGGATAGCCCTGAAAGCTTAAAATTTCAAGAAATTACCATCTAGAATATCTTTAGAAATTTAAATGACAAGGCAGATAAGCTTTCCAAGTTAGGCTCGCTGCTTGAGCAAGGAATTATCAAATTTCAGTATAGAGTAACATCTATGGCTCCAATCCCGTGATTGGAAAATGAATTTAATGAGAAAAACGGGGAGGTTTCTTCAATCAAAGCTCATGATAATTGGAACAAAAGGAATAAGTGTCAGGCATTAGGTAGAATTATGTTTCCTTGGCATTGTCTTCTTAGGCAGAGAACCATGTGGTTGGCATGGTCTCTACATGTTGCAGCGCTTGCATGGAAGCGATAACAACTGTATTAAAGGACTGGAGGATGGTGGTGTTTTAATGCGAATCAAAGTCTTCACTTGATTTTGAGGATTTGTCTGAAATTTCCAGATGCCATGAACATTAATGCTCAAGAGTGATACTAAGGCATGAAGATTATATGTATGGTAGGGGGGGATGATTGGAAATCTCGCTTGTGGGTTGAATTAATGCCCTTTCGTGAGGAGAGTCATCATTGGTAAGCATATGCAATAATAAATTAGATGAATGTTAGGAATTTAGTACATTTTCTCCTTGCCCTATGCACTCAGTTGATATGTTAAGGAATTAGATAGTTAATATAACTGCCATGGAGAGACAGATGCAAAATGGGAAATGACCCATTGGAAGCAATTTGTGGAGAGGTTGTTTAAAGTTCTGATAAGAATGTATGAATTGGTCAATAAGAGGTTAGATTTTGTGGAGAGGAAAAGGGATGAGAGGTCCAAGCTCATGGACCACAAATTCAAGCGATTACAAGCACAAATAGAGAGGAGGATCGCTAGTCTGAAGGAAGATATTCTCTTATTGAAGACTCTGTTATGAGAAATCACATAGAACACTGAGGATGATGACTTGTAGGGCTTCTTCGACCCAATAATGGACTTGCAAAAGGTTGGCATTGAAGGAGTTTCATATGGTGAAGTTCAGACTCATGGAAAACATGTAGCAGTGAGGAACAAATTAGAAGCAAACCCTTTAGGGTTACCTTAGTTAAATATGTAATATGTGTTGTAAATTTGAACTATTTTTGGGTGAGTTTTGTTAAGTTTGGGCGATGTCAGTATAAAAATTGTATTGCAAAAAGCCTATAGAGGAAAATAAATTTTGTTGTGGTTGTATGGAATGTTAAAGCAACAGAAGTAATAGAGGCGTGTAAATGGTTATGGACATGAAAACCAACCTTTTCAATATAAATAATAGCCATTTTGTTTATTAAAAAAACAAAATAATATCCTCTAAACAAACATAATTTAAGAAAACAAATTCAAAATTGAGACCCATTTTTTTTGTAAAAGCAAAATAGATATAACAAAAGATATCAAATAAAAAGAACAAATTAAAAAAATATTAATATATATATATATATATCTATATATATATATATATATAACTTATATATGAATATATATATAATAATATATATATAATACTAATATATAATATATATATATAAATAATTTAAAAAACATAATAATATTATTCAAAACACATTTAAAAAATTAAATAAGTAAAATATATTAAAAATAGAGAAAATAATTAAAACAAATAAAAATGCCTATGAGGCGTAAAATAGATGGTGATCGGGTGTACTATTAAGTCACTCCGTGATGTGAAAGTCGCCGGTTCAAAACTCCATGGGAAAAAATCTAGTCATGTTAAGGGCTGGTGTGGCCTAGGCCGAGTGCGATCCTGAGTGATTTTGACAACTTAGATGCCCTTGGGTCATGATTTCTCAAGCTAAAGGTTAAGCCCGTAGTCATATCAGAAGGGCACGGACAACTTGATTAAAAAAAAAAAACAATTTAATGCGATGGGGTTGAGGATCCTTGCACCACCCCACCTCGACACCAAAGGGTCACTGGCAGGGGGGCCGTTGATTCTCAGAACCAAAGTGTGTCACCCCTTGTCGCCCTTGGTCGCGACCCTTTAGCGGTGGGGCGGTGGGTCGTTCATTCCCGTAATCGACGTTCCCCCAAACACATTTTTTTTTAATTTTAATTCTAATTTCAATGTATTTTTTATGAATTTTATTTTAAAACTTCATAAATATTGTTTTTTAAAGTAAATGATTATTTTTTGTTTTTTTTCATTTGTTTTAATTTCATTATTTATTTTTATTAATTTTCATTTTTTTTAAGTAAATTTTTATTTTAACAATGCTTATAATATTTTAATTTCAATTTTTTCACTTTTTTTTTGTTAAATATCTTGTGATTTTTTTTTTTCTTTCAATTTTGTTTTACTCTTTGATTAAAAAAATAATTTATTTTTTGTTTGCTTTCCAAATTTTTTTCACAATTTATTTTATTTGTTATTTTACTTTGAGTAACTTTGTTTTAATTTTTTTCAAAAACTTTATTTGGTTGCTTTTACTTAAATTTAATGTGAACACTATTTTTTATGTTATCATCTTTGGAATAAATTAATAAAAATTGTAATTTTCTTCATTTTTTTCAATTCATTTTTTTTGCAATAAAAAAGTCTTTATTAACGATGTCCATCTTTAGCGAAAGGTCCGCGAAATCCAATTTTTTTTTAATATTATATATATGAAAAATGTGTATTTTTTAAGTGTTTAAAATTATTATTTTTTAGTGACAATTATTTTAGTGTATTGAAGTATTAATCAACGATATATAAATATATAAAAAATGCTAACTTCAAAATATTAATTTTATTATTTGTTTAAACTCTACAAAAAATTGAAAATTTCATTATGAAAAAACATTGCAAAGAAAAACAGAAAACACAAGCTTGGAAAATGCTTAAAAAACAAATATCTCACGACAAAAAATTATGAATAAGACAACTTGAAAAATGGTCAAATAACCAACATTTTAAAAAATTGTGCTTATTTAGGTCATAGGAAAATTAAAGTGTCAAAAGTTTGCCCCAAAAAAGAAGAAGAAGAAGGTTGATTATGCATCAACATGTTTCAAAATCTGCATGAAAATCACCAACATCTAATTCTTTTTATGTATACTTAATACATAAGAAAATTTGAAGTGTCAAAGATAAGCCCTAAATAAAAAAGGTGTTGAAAATCGCTAACATTTAAAAAATATACATACTTGATACATAAGAAAATCTAAAGTGTCAAAAATATGCTCCAAGAAAAAATGTTGAGGCTACATTAACGCTTTTCAAAAGCAACATGAAAATCATGATCTCTTGCGATCTTTAAGAAAACGAGAACTCAACACAATTCTCGTTAAGTTGGTAATTTAGTTATTTTGGTAGAGTGATTAATATAAATTAATATATAAAATGATTGAAGCGAACATAATAGTGGTAGCTTTACAACATATGCATACCAGGAAAGCAATTGCAACAGCCAATGTGTATGCGTAAGTAAATTATAGGGAAAAACAAAACTTTTGGGATCAATTAATCCAAATTAAATAGGAAGTATGGAATAGAGGCAACATTGTGGCTGGAGATTTCAATCATACTTTATACTCAACAGAAAATCAGGGTGGAAATATGTAATGGACCTAATGAGAGAATGAATGGAGGATCAAATGTCTGAATTCGATATGGTGGACATAGTCCCAAAGTATGGAAAATTCACCTAGTTTAATAGAAGGGTTAGACTAAATCACATCGCCCCACGACTAGGTAGATTTCCAGTTCAAAGTGATTCGTTGATTGATGGGTGGGATATAACCTCTAAACTTTTAGCAAACAATGAGTCTGATCATAAGCCAATTTTCCTCCAGATGAAAGACATAGAGAATTTAGGCCCTTTTGATTTAATCTAGAACGAATCAAGGAGGAAGGTGTTGTTGAGGCAATTCATAATGCTTGGTTGAATTAGTTCATTAATCCCCAACCTTTATTTGGGAGTCAAAACTAAGGAATTCAAAGCAAACCTATGAAACTGGACCAAAACCAAATATGTACCTCTTGAGCAAAAACAAAATGAAGCAACACAAAAATTGAATGATTTGTACATCAAAATGGAAACAATGGAGATAACAAAGAAACTTCTAATGGATGAAAGGGACTATCTAATGAAATATTTGAATGCAATTGGGAGGAAGAAGAGTGTTGGAGTTTAAAATCGAGAAGCATATGGTTTAATTTTGAGATCATAACACAACCTTCTTTCACAAATAGACTAAGGTAAGGGAGTACAAGAACAGGGTCAAGGAAATCAAGGTTGAAGAGGGTAGGAAAATAAAATAAAAGGAAGATATGAAAAACAAAGCTTCAAGTCATTTTAAGAAGCATTACACCCAGGAGGGGGTGGTCAATAATGATGATATTGATCAATTTATTGGAACATTTCCAAGATTAGTTGATGAAAGAGATAATGTTAATATACTAAAAGGAATCAAGGGTGGTAGGAGGGGGAGAGATTCTCTATAATCTAGAAGGAATAATAGTCCATAAATGCGGCTAGGGTCTAGGTAGAAGGGCCAATAGTCAAGTTAAGGTTTATGGCTTGTATATGGGGCTCCTCCTAGCCCAAAAGAGGGAATTTAACAACATCACAATTTTAGGAGACTCCTTCCTTGTCATAAGAAATTTAAGAACCACCTCCCTTGCTCAATACAATCATTTAAATCAGACTCTACAGCATGCTCAAAATATTCTCCATTCCTTTGATAGTTCACGAGTTTGGCATATTCTTAGAAACCTCAACTCAGAGGCTGACTCGATGGCAAACATAACTTTTTGCTTAAGTGAGGAAAATTGGAAACCAATGTAGCCCTTGGGTTTTTTTCTCATCCCCTAACTATCCCCATGCCAAGTCCCTTTATGCATTCCTCCCTTAGCCCCTCCCACCCTAGGCATTTATGGAATATTTTCCCTAATCCCAAGGAATCTTATTATTCCCCTCCCTTCCGACCAACTAGTATCATTATGAGGTCACTCTGTCCCTCACCGCTCCCATACATGATGAAGTACTACCTCTCTCTCCTAACGTGTAACCTTGATTCTCCCCTCCACGTGATGCTTCCTGGGTAGGATCCATAGTTAAGCGTGGGAGTCTTCATTTTTGGTTCTTAGTTCAAAGATTATCACAAGAATTTGAAGTTATTCTCCATGTGAGCCCTCTCATCCTTCGTGTTGCATTTAATCATCTCGGCTCCGACGAGACAGTCCAACCACTCAAGCTCCTGGCTATAAGTAATTGAAGCTCTCTCTCCTCTTAGGGATATGATGGTGCCACATTGGGATCCTAGAGGCCCTAGTTCGTCTTTGCTCCACCACACAAGGTATCTACATGACAAATGCTATAAGTTTCATTTGGGTTGTCTGCAATTTCCCATTCTGTTTATCGTTTGCAATTTTGGTAGGATTTGATTCCATCCTCTCGGAGAGAAGAACCTGAGAAAGTATCTGAGGCTTAAGTTTGAAGCTTTCCTTTTCGACAATGTTTCCCTACTTGGGTGCTCTAGCTCACCCCAATGAGATTTGTGGGTTCAATACATGATAAGCCACATTGTGAGTTGAATTTCCTCCACTTCGCCTTTTGTGCGTGCTCTGAATTACAATTTCACACTGAAAGGATGTCTTCGGGAACTTGGGGCAATCAACATTCATGTTCAAGCCGAGAGGTGTAAAATGACGTGAATAATCTAGCTATGGGCCGAAAGCATCATATTTTGGTTCCCTCGACTCCTGCGATATGTGTCCAATGTGCCTAGGAGCTCGTTGAGATAAAATCAGAGTACTTTGACCTTAAGGTCTTGTTGCATCGTCAAAACAATATGGCATGTGAAAGTTTTGATGCAACTGGGGCCAAATGCAAGCATATTTTCAGGCTTGAGGATGAGGTCGGAGCATTGCACAACATGATCAAGGATCTCCAATTCCATATGGCCAAGTCAATCACCCTCCCAGAAGAATAAAAGGCCAAAACTCAGGAACTGATTTAAATTGCCCTGTTGATCTTAATGCTTAAACCTCCAATGTAATGCATGGTTATTCTTTGTTTTTCTTATGTCTCAATTTTTCCAGGTATACTTTAGTAGAATAAATAAAGTATTATCTATCTTTTAAGTGGCGGGGGTCAATTGGGCACAGATTATCAGTTTACAAGTGAAAAAATTGAAGCCCATGGCTATATATGAATTGTAAATCTCCCGTAATTAATACAAAGAGTACTCTTCATTGTTAATATATATATCTATATCTATATATATATATATATATATATATATATTATATATATATATATTTATATATATATATATAATATATATATATATATATATATAATATATATAATATATATATTATATACTAAAGGAACATTCGAAGAAGAAGTAGACTAGGCTATTTGGAACTTGGAGCCAGATAAAGCACCAAGGCTAGATTGATTCTCGATATATATTTTAGATATATATATACTAAAAAGAATATTCAAATAAGAAGTAGTCTAGGCTATTTAGGACTTGGAGCCAAATAAAGCACTAAGGCAAGATAGCAGGGTTAGCTCAATTGGTCGAGTCCCTGTTGTTAAGTACCTCGTCGATTGGGAGGTCACAGGGTCAATTCTCCTCGAAACCCTTGGGGTTAGGCCCTGCTAGTTTGGCCAAAGGGCTTTAAACTGTTCCCTTTGGGGTTGATATGCCCAAATTTTCTATGGATGTAGCGGCCACCCATGAACCACCTTTAAAAGAAAAGCAACAAGGCCAGATGGGTTCTCAATACACTTTTGTAAACTATTATGGAATTTAATTAAATATGATCTCTATAAAATGTTAAGTTGGATAATGAAGAAGGAAAAATTAGAGGAGCCACCAAATCAACATTTCTGGCTCTCATCCCAAAAGAATCGAAGCTCGTTAATTGTAAGTAGGGAACACAAATTAGTCATAAAGGTCGATATGGAAAACATTCTCAAATGAGTCAGACATTCATTTTTATTTAGGGTAATGTTAAGTTTGGGTTTCAAACCGAATTTCATTAGATGGATCAATGCTTGCATTGGTGTGACCTAGATAGCCCCACTAATAAATGGTCAATTGAGGAACATTTTTTAATAAACAAGGGGTTTGAGGCAAGGATTCCCTTTCTCCCCTCTTTTATACATTATAATGGTAGAGAGTTTTAGCAGGAACCTAGACATGGCAAGGGAATCTAGCCAACTCAGTGTTATCTCTGTAATAAGAAATGTAAAAGCTTTGAATCATTCGTAATTTACATACGACACCCTTTTTCTTGGAGGTGCCTCAAAAGTGATAACTAGAAGATTCAAATTCTTCTAGATAGATATATATCAATGTATAAAGGCAAAGGGAACAATCGAAAATGTCAACTTTATGGATGGAAATATCCAGACAATATATTGAGGATGATCTCTGTCAGGCGTGATAAACAACCTAACATTTAATTTCTAATCCGGGAGTTCGTAAACTTCAAGATGAAACACTGGAAATGCCAGAGAGAACCCCCAGAAACCTGTAAATCAAATTCTAGTATAACTTGTGCATCAATTTCTTTATAGATTCAAGTAAACAATAGTTAATTTGAATCCTACAATCAAAGGAAACTTGAGAAAACACCAATCCTGTAATCCTTATTGATAACTAAAAGAAAACCTCAATTTAACATCTGGAAAAGAAACTTGCATTACTAACAATTGCAAATTAAACCCTAAATATTGACGAAAGGTAAGCCCTAACTACTGTTTAACTGGAAACCAAGCAATGCCTACCAATTCAAACTAAGTAGCATCAACAAGGCAGACTGCAAATGAAATAAATTCAAATTCAAGATTAATCCACACCATTCTCCATGCACAAATTTTTTAAAGAGAAGCACTAGACTTTAATGATGAATCTACTAAAGTTCTCTAACATACTTCTTGTGTACTATAAATATTTTAAAAAATAAAATTTGATTCGCTTAAAAGCATCCTCAAACATCAACAAATACATTTATTGTGTAAGCAATACTTAAAATGAAATCAATCTAATCTAAATACTCTCACTTTCTTTGTCACTCTGTAATCTTAAAATGGCTACCCAAAAATCTCATGTTAACTTAAAACACAATCGATCTCAAGCACAATGTAGTTGTCTTTTATTAACGAGTTCTCATGTTCATACAACCATCAGAGTTACAAATGTCTATTGTAATGATGCGATCTTTACCTCTGTTGTTCAAACAAGCATGCAATGAATAAGTAAGTGTAACCCATTAAATGAGTGAACAAAATCATATCGCATTCCATGTATTTGTGGACTGATTTCAGGTTTATGATGAGATTCAATGGACACTTTAACTTCATGATTATTGACATATCAAGCGAGATCCAAACAAATATTCATATTTGTTGAGAGGTTACAGTCGAAACCTGGGGAAACAGGGTAAGCCAATTCAGATAATGCATAGGAGAGAGATACCCTGCATACCTATGAATCTTAGTATGTACAATCCAAAAAATGGCATGCAATTCAATCTAGCATTCGTTATAAAAAAACATTTTACTTACAAGATCAATTTATCTAGTGTCACATTCAATGCAAGCAAAGAAAGGACAACGATTTTAAAATGAAAATTGTTCTGATATGATCTCAGACATACAATTCACATAGTAAATGATAGATTAACACACTCACTCAACAAATCTCAATTTACCCTACTGTCAAGCTAATTAGAGCCATGTCAAGCTGGTCTATCGGCTAACCCAGCCAACTTGTACCCTCTGTCAATGATCTGGATCACATAAAGATTATAAACATGAAACATACAACAAAATTAAATAGAACCTGACATGAAATTGCTTTGATTAATCTTGAAAGCTCATTCTTTACATGGTACAGGCAAGATTAGTCTCCAACAACCAAAGGGAATGATCCCCAAATTAATTTCACTTGCATAACATTACATTAGAACTGACCTCCCCACGCTCAGAGACAACGCTCGATTTTATACACGATTTACAATAAAATGATGGCTCTAATAGAACAATATTGTTACAAACAAACAATCGAAACAAATCCATTCATTTGCAAGGAATAGATCCGATAGAGTCATGATTCCAAAGAAAGAAGGTTGGATATGGTAATGTCTCAACCATTTTACCTAGATATATCAACAAAATATCGATCCAAAATTGTCCCCATTATTTTCCTGGTAACGCTTTGTCCAACTAAAGAGATCTGGTCCAGAATGTGGCAGTTTCTTTTAACATCTGTTGCTTCTTCTTCAGCCTCTTGTTGGGTGTAAGGGGAGAAAGTAGGTGCACTCCCTCCTTCATTCTCATTCTTTAATATCTCTTCATGAATATCGAAGATCCCTAGTGATCATCGAGTTGGCCACTAACACACATGCTATCTTATTAACCAACAATCTTTGACTAGTGCAGGTAGACGAACTGATGCAGGCAGATGTAATGGTGTAGGAATCCCAAAATTGATGCAAGAACCTAATGCGTAGTATAGGGAGGTGAGTGCAAGATTAAGACCAACCACCATGGGTTGGGTAATCTTGGATGAAGGCATTTTATTCAAGTTTTATACCCGCACACACAAAAACCATCATTAATAATGGCTTAAATGTCAAATCTTGTTAAAACAAGGGAAATGTGCTAAATAATAAATATTTACTTTATCGTCTTCAAGAATGCTCAAAATGACAATAATAACTATACAAAATAAACAGAAGCATGAAGGGTTTCTGAGTAAAAGTGATATAAAGCAAGATAAGACAAAAGCCCGACAATATCCTCCATTCTTGAATTCCCATATTCAGTGCTAAATGACGAGCCTTTAAATATCTTTGGATCCCAATATCATTAGGTGGAACTTCTTTGGAGGAATGGGAGGAAATAATTCATAAAATTAAAAAGAAAATCCAAGCTTGGGGTGCATGTTCATTGGACTCAGCTATAAGAGCAGTCCAAATCAAATATGTATTATCCTCACTACCAATCTAACTTAGCCTTGGGATTCTCGCCCCAAAAGGAATTGTCAACAAAGTCAATGTTTTGATCTCGAAGTTTCTATGGCAAGAAGGAATGAGCAAAGCCAAAAAATTTCACTTAGTCATTTCGAATACCATTTGCCTTCCAAAACACTATGGTGGATTGGTTCTAAAAGATGCATAATTAATGAATATTGCACTCAATTGGAATACCATATGTCTTCCAAAAACTATAACAAACTGACTCTAAAATATGCACAATTAATGAATATTACACTCAAGGAAAAGATTATCTAGCAATTAATCAATGACGATAATGAATGGTGGAAGTGGGCTTTCATAAATATACATTTTAGCACATTGAGCATCATCCGAATTGGAATTTTCCATTGGGAGGGAGTGAGATCAAGAATATGGACTTTGTGTAAGGTTGTTGAAGGGTTAATAAAATAAAATTTAGGTTAGGTACCAGCTAATGGCAAGACAATAATTTTTTTGTTGGATAATATTTTAGGAATAGGCTCAATGGAGGGCGATAGTTTACTAAGTGAGCTTTAGGTTTGGAGGGAGGTAGAAGGTTGCAAAACTCTATGATATCTCTTCATGGAGTGGGGAATTTGGAGAATGGCAACAATGGAAATTGGTAAAATATACCCGAAAGAATGTAGGTTCAGTGCGAGGTTCTAAACCAATGATTAAAAGGGAAAACTCTTTTGGAAATAAACATTGAAGATAAAATAACATGGTTATGCTCCAAATTAGGTATCTGCATTATCAAAGAAGGGTACAAGAAGCTTTCCAACAATATGATTAATCCATCACCGATTTCGAATAAGATATGGCATATAGTGTTGGAAATGTAGTGATGGAAGGTCTTCTGGCTTGTGCCTTAGCTAGTTAAGACCTTGAATTAGTATTTCTCTACCATGGATGCAAGTTCATGAGATAGAACTTAGTTACGATAAGTTGATTTCCAGTTTATTGGAATGGTCATCAATTTTTCATGCGTAGGTTGGAGCTTCAATTAGTTGGAGTCTTCTTCAGTTAAAATATAGGATAAGGTGGAAGTTACAAGTTCAATTAGAATTATTTAAGTCTTTAGTGTTGATTGGAGAGAGAACAAGTTGAAATCTCAGTTAACTCACAATCACAACTAAATACTAGGACTCCTTGCACGTTCAAATTATATTTATAAAGAGAAGGACAAAGGTACATAATTCACAATATTGTGAGATCATTCTTTGTGTGTGTGGAGTTCACATTCTTAAATAGAAAGTGTGCAAAAATTTAGGAGCCACAAGTGTGCTAAGAAATAGGAGGATTGTGCGCTAGGAAATAGGAGATTTGCATAAGGAAATAGGAGCCTAGTGCACAAGGAAATAAGAACTCTTGTGTGCTAGGAAATAGGATCCTAGTGCACAAGGAAATAGGTGCTTCTAGTGTGAAATGATTGTGGAGCTAAGGGGATCATGATTTGCAGAGAAAATCAAGGCTACTTAGTAGGGGAACAATTGTATACAGGGTTGAGATCAGATAGTGATCAAGGCAGGACAAGATCAATTGTAGAAGCTGATATTAGTAAGGAGAACCTAGTGATTTCTTACCTAGTGATTTCTTAGAAACAAATTGCTTTGTAATAGATATAATTTCTCAGGAAAAATCAATAAAATACCATAACAAAGAAAGCAAGTTTTCCCTTTTGGGTTTCCTGCGTAAAACAAGCATGTTTTTTGTGTGCATGTTTTTTTTTTGGTGTTTTTTCGCCGCTTAATGATTATTAAGAAACTTTGTATCTTGGTGAAAGTAAATTTGGTTTCAGTTTTCGGTTGCCTTGTTTTCAATAGATTCACTAAGTAGTTGCAAAGTTTCAAGAAAATTAACATGGAGATGGGATTCCAAAATTTAATGCAATTTTCTTGGTTTCTAGTTCATAGTAAATTATTAATAGTTGACAATTTAAAGAAAATAAATATACAGGGTCCTCCTGGTGTATCTTGTGTTGCGGGGTGGAGGAAACTACTGATCACCTTTTTAGGAATTGTAACTTCACTAAGCAAGTTTTGTGAGCAATGTTGGGGAAGGTCTTTTATCTCAATGAGATTCCAAGTTCATTGAATGATATGTTCATACATTGGAGAAAAAGGTATCCCCGACAAATGATGAATCAATCGGCTCTTCGACATTTCTAGGAGACAAAATCGAATAATTATGATAGAAAATTTGGCTTGCTAGAGATGAAGAAATATTCAATAATTTGCATCCAAATATGTAAATCTAAAACTCTTCTAGCAGAGGGATTGAGTGCATGTGGAGTAAATGCCAACAATTTTGAAAATTTGATGGAAAATGACATAGAGTGGATTTCGACTTTAAAAGGGGATGATCATACTAGCAGCTTCACTAAAAAGCCACAAGTTCAAAGCAATTATATTCTATGAATAAGAAAAGATGAACTGGAAGCTTGGATTCAATAAAGGAAATGGGTAATTTTATTTTTCGATGGAGCTTCAAAAAGGAACCTGGGGGCGATAGGAGCAAGAGTGGTCCATCGAAACCTTAATGAATAAATGAAAACAATGTTTGCTTGGGGTCTTAAGAAAGCTTCAAATAACCAGGTTGAGTTTTGGGCGTTTTGGCAAGGTCTCAAAATTACTTCACAAAAAGAGAGAAACCATAATCACTATGATTGGTGATTGGCTAATTACCATAAAACAAATTTGGACAAAGAATAAAGATGATAGAAGTGTCAAATCTCCAATTATGAATCACATATCTCTAAATGAACCATTTTGGGAAGACTGAGTTATTTCACATGCTTAGACAACTGAATACTATGGTAGATGATATGGCTAACATAGGAATCTAGCTGGAGCGATGACAACTAGAAATAAATGGTATTGTGTTTGACAATCAAATTCCTCCATGAATATTGAAAACATAGTGAAATCCTCAACTACAAGAGAATATGTAGTGGCTGGAATGAATCACAGTAAGGTGTTTAACAAAATTGAATATAGGTGCGTGATAATGGATAGAGGGATCCAAATGCCATGTAATGATACCCAGGTGGTTGATGGTTTGTATTACACATGACCTCAAGTTGAGGTAACAGGTGGTGGAGGATGGAGCCAACATGGAAAAGAGAACAAGGTGAAGTGAATGAACATCTCAAGTGAATCCATCGTACTCACCTTTAAATGTGGTAAAACATGCAGGGTTAATAATGCGCTAGTAGATACAATCAATATTTTAATGGGGAAGAGAATGAGAATGTTGATCAATGACAACTCATTTCACGCCAACTTTGATTTAGATGGGACCTTCATTAATATTATGTGGAATATTCTTGAGTTTAATGGTAGCTATTACTTGGTTCTTCATTGTAAAATTCAACGAGAAAGATAGACATTGGTTTTCATTGCAGACAAGGGAATATTATGGATAAGCACGTGGTCAATCATAAGATCTATCAGATGATGGATAAACAAATAGGAACCATTAGAGCCCTTATTCATGCCTTAGGAGAGAATGATGTTAGAACCGTGTTTTCATTGATGGAAAAGGTCAAGAATATGAAGCAAAAGTAGATATGATTGCAAGAAGAAGGAAGATTAGCTCAAAGCATGTTAAAGGCAAATATGGAGAAGGTGCACTAACTTTAAATCCATTTTAAAATTAATAGACAATCTCAAGAAGAATTGGGACCCACTTAGATGGATAGAGATTGAAAAGATCTTTCCAACGGTATATGGTAGTCCAAAACTTCCCTCCTAGATCATAAGTTATTACTAGTCAAAGTTCAAGAACCTCACAAGTCAAAGTTGCAGAGCTAAATTGGAGGAATGTTTTAAGTGGTGACAATTTGATGCTTTTTCCAAACTCAATGGAGCTTTTTGATGGAGCCATTAAATCAAAGATCATGGTGAACATGGCTTACAACAAAGCGACATATGGTGTTTTTATTGGCCTCTAGTGGAGCCCATATTACTACTCATCCTAGTGGAGTTTTCCCTAGAAGGATCAAAGGTGTACACAAAGGAAGCGCCCGAGATGCCACAAGCCTAAGAGGACATGAGTGATAACAAAGGATTTCATTGGCAGATGTTCTAAAGTAGGTGGTCCCTAAAGCCACATCACCCTGGGAGGACTTCCCCAGAATAAACAAAGGTGCGTGCATAAGGCTGAAGCTAGGAAGATGTAGTGCCGGGAGACATGGCACGAGGAGAAGTGTTGCAACAATTAAAAAAAAAGAAAATTAAAAATGTCGGGACCCTTTAAATTTTAGTAAAATTTTTTGTCACAAAACCAAAGGCTCGAGACCCTTTCTTTCTCCATACTGGTAGACGCATGACAATATTTTATTGGTGCACGATGATGTCAACATGAGGTCGGTATAGGGGTCACATGACATGCATTTTCGATGTTTTCAAGTGGTTTAATGGGGAAAAATATGAGTGACACATGTCACCACCCATATGGTACCATGTTGCATTGTTGACGTAAGTGTGAAGTCACAAAGAAAGGGCTTCCTCAGAAGGCAATTCCTATTTCCAACTCTACTGCAATATAAATGCTTCTGACATGCAAGGGGAATAAGAGGTTGCCTTACTGCTAACATGCCAAAGTCAACTTTGAAAGAAATATAAATGCAAGACAACCCCTATTCCCCTTGCATGTCAGACTGCATTTATATTACAGTAGAGTAGGAAATAGGAATCGCCTCCTCAGAAGGTTTTAAAAGAGTAGTAGGCGAAGACTCCGGGCTGACTAGGTGCCGGACATATGTGGCAATTGTCAGAGACAACTCACCCCGACCAATCATTGATTGAATCACGAGTATGGCAGTGGTTCCCATTGGGACACATAATCTTGATCCCTAGACCCTGGAAAGTATCAAGCGAGCACAAAATAGGTTTCTTCCGGATAATTCAATGCCACGAAACAGTGGCAGGGATAGTCAGAGTTGATGACCAATGGTATGAGCATAAATGAAGAGTAGGTAGACCCACATCACATGTCACCCTGGACGAGCATCCTAGAGGTATTTATAAAAGTGTGTTTGGGAAATAAAGCCAAGGGATAACGTTAAAAGGACTAGGATGTAGTTTGTTGTGGAGTTTTGTCCAAAGGCATAGAGGTTTGTAGTATAAAATAAGCCCTCATGGGCTATTGGAAAATGGGCCCAACGAAGTTATAATGTGGTATTTGTTAAGAACTTTGGGCCATGATTAAGGTTTTTTTTTAATGAGGTGGAAGCTTGGTGCTTTCGTTAAAGGTATTTGGGCCTATATTAAAGTTCTTTTGGCCAAGATTTGAATGTTTAGTAAGAAGGTTCGACAACTTAGAATTTGACGTTTATGCCAAATAAAGTGAGGCACTAAAGTTTAATATAAAAGGTACGAAAAAGTTGGTAGCTCCAATATCAGCATGGATAAATTTGAAGAAAAATCTAGTAGTTTTTCTAAATTGGGAGATGCTCCAAATTTAAAAGGAGCATCGTTAAATTATGACAAATTCGAGAATAGAAAAATGAGTAGTTAAGCTCATTTTTTCTTGCAGAAACATGTAAGGAGAGTTAGAATACTTGGACAACATTTCCAGAAGACATATTTGAAGTAGGACAAAGACAAAAATAAAGACTCACACAAGCATTAAAGTGCAAGTTAACTAAAGAGAAAAAAGCTAAAAATATCAGTCCAAAATCTATATAAGCGTAATCAAATTTGTAAGATTGGAATGAGTTAGTGTGTGAGATGGATTGATATTGTTGGTGTGTATGATATTTTGATCAGTAATAAGAGATTGCTGAAAATGTTTTAATGGTGGTTTTTGTAAGTGTTTAAAGAGATAAATTTATTGTTTATGTAAGGAAGTGGCCTTCATGATTTGAGTATGAAAATCATTGAAAGGTGAATCATTGAGGCCAACAAAATTGTAGCTTGCAAGGTAGGGGTTGTAACTCCTTCCAATAGTTGCTAGTGAAAGTTAGAAGTTAGAGCTCCTTTTAGTTTCAGCTAATAAATTATGGAGTTGTTGCTTCCTTCTGGTTGTCGCCAAATTACTTTGTAATAGCAAGTAGTAGCTTTCTTTGTGAAGTAAATTGAAGAACAATTTAAAGAATTTGCGTTTTCTCATTGTGTTACTCATGTTGATTCTTACAATGCTCATCTGAATTAATTGTTGAAGTATTAATTAGTCTCCTAATATCTTATGCAAGTAAAATAAAGTTGTAAAATTCCTACAATACTAATTCATCCCCCCTCTCAGTATTGTCTTGCTTTCTAACACATGACAGGGACTTGGAACTATGAGAGAATTGCATACAGGGGTGATTATTGGTCACAAATCATAAGGAGGAGTCCTTGGAACTCAGCGTGAAACCATGGAAGTGACGATGGAGGATATGCTGGCACACTAATAGGAAGATGTGGCATTGACCAAATGCATAATTGGTGCAATGTATGCTTCTGATTTGGGAAGCACCTTTAGTGACCAAGGGGATAATCATCTAGACAATGCTAAAGTCCAAAGGGGAAAGATGGAGAAGCACTCTTGATGAATTGAATATGTAGTCTTTAATTTCTTAATAGTATGTTTTTTTTTTTTGTAAATTGGGAGTTACTATTCATATTAAAAACAAAGAAATATAGTTAGAAAAAGGCCAACGAGCCAGCTGTCCAAAGACCAGCACAAATGCGATACCAATCCCACCCCCAGGGAGAAAGGAAACAAGGGAAGAGAATCTGGGTGGGGGACTGATAGCAAGGGCAGAATTCCAACTGTGAGTACACAGACTTGACGCAACAAAAACCCAGATGAGAAGGTCAAAACAAGATAGAAACATAAGATTACAAACTCGGAGGAGCCGACATATCATAATCATCATCATCATCAACAACATATCATTACAGGGCAGGGGAACGGGCCAAGGAGATCTGATCCAAGATCTCAGAGAATGAGATAAATCTTCAAATGAGTACTCTGTCATAATGGAAAAGCTAATTGGGCTGCTGCGATATAACACTTGCCTTGTGCAGGTCATTGATATTGATTATGGTGCCCATCTTCTTGATTTCGGGTGATTTGAAAGAATTCCACTCCTGAGACATGAGCCGATCCTAGGTGATTACCCCCTGGTTGGCCAGGTAGTAGGCCATGCTGTTGGCCTTTTGTCTGACTGCTTTGAAAAAAACCCCTTTTTCTTCTTTTATGTTGTCATTAATTCGCTGGAGAATGCGGTTAAGACGCCATCTAGTAGAGATTTTAGCCACACTTTGGCCCTGCTGCAGTTTTCGGCAAGCTTGGGTGGCAACATTGGAGTCTCCCTCGACCAGAAGGGGCCAATAGTTGTTTTTCTTAGCAATGATAAGACCCCTGGCCAGCTGTTGGAGCTCAGCAACATTGTTGGTGGTATGGCCTAAGTTACCATAGTAAATCCACAGGATGGATCCCATAGAATTGCGAAAAATCCCTCCAAAGTTTGCTATGCCAGGGTTGTTTTTGGACGCCCCATCATAATTCAACTTGAGGAAAGGTTGTTTAGGAGGATGCTAGATTGTCAAAAATGAGGGATTAATCGAGACAGACTGGGAAGAAGAAGCATTGCCGGTGATGGGAAGATTAAGAAGATTAAGGATCCTGCAATTAGCTGCGGTAGGAGGGTGGGGGGAGTCTTGAAGCTTAGCAATGGAAGCAGATTCTCACAACGTTGTTTTGATGTTGTGAATGATTTGCTCCTCCTTGGAGGCTACATTCCTGAAAGTTTGAGAATTGCGCTCCTTCCAAATAGCCCAAAAAATAATACCCAGAATAAGGTTCCAGGCCAGATTGATAAGAGGTTGGCTAGAGAAGGCAGGGCGCCAATTTTCTAGGGTGTTGTGTATGGAATCAAGGAAGCGATCAGAGGTCTCCAAGACTAATAGGAACCAGGACCAAATGTTGGAAGCAAATGGGCAGGTGTTGAGGAGGTGGTTGGTTGTTTCAGAATCAGAGAGGCATAGACTACAAACAGAGGTGCCATTGAAACCTTTCTTTTGAAGATTGGCCCAAGTCAGAATTTTCCTGTGTGTGATCAGCGAAAGAAAGAGACTGATGTTTGTCCAGTGCTTCCTACTCCATATTTTTTTCCATTTGATGTCCACCTGAGTAGAGCTCAAATTTTTCAAAAGGTTGTAAGCTTCTTTGATGTTGAAGGTTCCTTCCGGTTTGGAGCCTCATCTCAGAATGTTCGAGTCGTCCATCCTTTGAATTTTCCTATTGATGAGCTCTCTATTAAGGGAGCTTATAAGTTGATGGAGGTGGATTGGAAGATATTCTATGAGGTTCTTCCAGTCCCTCCAATCAGAAGTTTAAGAGTTTTTCCAATAATCTTTTACTTTTTTGTTATTTTGCTCATCTAGGTATTCTTTAATAAGCCTGTAAATCTCTTTAGCCAAGCTAGGGCATTGCTCCCACGCATCCTCCCAGAATAAAGCATGCTCACCATTGCCAATCTCCCAGAAACTATGCTTTTGAATCAACGATTTGTTTTCCCAGGCCTTATTCCACACTAGAGACCCTTTAAGATTGCCTGAGATTCGTAAGAGAGAGGCCCAAGGAGTCATGTCAATTGGTGGTAGGATTTGTAAGCCATCGCCACCAAGTTTTAGCACCCATGGCCCTACCAAGGAGATCAGGGTCTCTAAGGCCAAGACCACCATCATGCTTGGGAGAGCACACTTTGTCCCAGGCCACTAGAGTCCACTTTCCATTGATGGATTTTCCTCTCCAAAGGAAGTCCCTTTGGATGGTTATGATCTGGCTTGAGATAGACCTTGGAGTTGCAATATTCAAGAAAAGGTAAAGAGGCATGGCTTGAAGGACATAACGAACAAGGATTAGTCTACCCGCCAGATTGAGTGCCCTGAAAGTCCAATTAGAAATTTTCTTCTTCAGCTTGGAGATAAGAGGTTCCCAGTTCGAATAGGTAAGAGGTTTATCAGTGAGGGGAACACCCAGATATTTAGAAGGAAAGATAATTTTCTAGAAAGCCAGGATACGATAAAGATGAGTTTGAATCGCAATTGGGGTGTTGAGGAAGAAGATTTTTGATTTAGCCTTATTCACATCCAGACCAGAGGCAGGGGAGAAGTTGTTTAGGATTCTTGTGAAAGCAAGGGCTTCCTTAACCGAGGGGCATCCCATGAGGAGGGTGTCATCCACGAATCACTGGTGGGTTGGGGGGGGAGACCTAAGATGAGACTGCTAGCCGAGGATGCCGAAATAGATCTGCCTAACCCCTCCACAAAAATAATAAAGAGGAAAGGAGAAAGAGGATCACCTTGTTTGATACCTCTCGATGGATTGATGATCGAGGTGGGAGAGCCATTAAGCAGGATTGAGAAGAAGGCACCGGAAACCAGGGCCATGAACCAAGTGATGATCTCTTTGTTGAACCCAAAAGCAGTTAGCGTGTGTTGGATATAGTTCCAGTTGATCTTGTCAAAGGCTTTAGACATATCCAGCTAGATCAACATCCCTGGTTTTCCTTGGTCTTTCAGTGTGTGAATGATTTCCTAAGATAGAATGATGCTGTCCATGATTTGCCTGCCTTCCACGTATCCTGTTTGGTTTGCGGAAGTTAGGAGTGGAAAAAGAGGCTTTAAACGATTGGATAGAATTTTGGATATGATCTTGTAGATGACATTGCAGAGGGAAATGGGTTGAAACTGATCTGTGGAGTCTACCCTTTTTTATTTGGGAATGAGAGCAAGGAAAGTGGCATTGAGAGAGGGAAATATAGTTTTCTTCAATCTTGATTCCTCCACTAGGTCATATATCGAGTCCTTGATTGTGTTCCAACATGCTTTGTAGAAATCTATGGTGAAGCCATCAGGTCCTAGGGATTTTCCATTCGGAATTGTTTGAACCACTTCTTCCAACTCCTCCATGGTTATCTTTTTTAGCAACATCTGATTGTGTTCTTTGGTTAAGTTAGACGATATATGATTGGTGATTTTCCTTATGTGATCATCATTGTGATGGTTGCTTTCAGTTAGGATGCTTGAGAAATGTTGATGGATTTATTCCTCAATCTACTGATAAGTATTAAGCATCTGCCTCTGCTCGTTCTTGAGGTTGAGGATCCTATTAATTTTCTGGTGTTGGATCATAGATTTGTGGAAGAAATAAATATTTCTCTCCCAATCTTTGAGCCATTGGATCCTAGATTTCTGTCGCCAAAGGATCTCTTCCTGAGTTTCTCTTATCTCCCAATCTTTCTGAAGTTCCATTTCTGTTTGCTTTGTTTCCTCAGTTAACCCTTTCTGGATGATTATTTGTTGAAGATATTTCATTTTTGACTCTATAATTTTTTTCTCCGAGGTAATATCTCCGAAGGTTTCTTGGTTCCATTATTTTAATTCTTGCTTGATGAACTTAAGTTTTTGATGGAATCCTTTCGTCTTGCTTCCTTGAGGGGGAATATCTTTGGTCCACGATTCTTTGATTTTGTCTTGGAAATTCGGGTGGGAAAACCAGAAAGATTCAAACCTAAAGGGGGAGCGATGATGGCCTCCGTTTCCAGAGATGAAAGGAAAAGGTCTTTAGAGATAAGAAAATGATCCAGTCTAGAAGCAATTTGACGCTCTCCCCCTCTCTTATTGTTCCAAATGTGGATGCCATTTTTGGTTGGGGTATCTATGAAGTTCAGATCATCAATCATACCTTGGAAAGCTTGGGAGTCTAAATCAAGATGACGGAGACCTCCCCATTTCTCATCCAGATTTAGGATCATGTTGAAGTCTCCCGTCATAATTGGAACTTATTATCCATAGGTTGGAGAAATATTTTAGATGGTTGAGCCAAGCCAACCTTTCTTTGACCGAATGAGGCCCATAGACATTTGTAATACATATTTTCTCTTTGGTGCCTATGACCTGAAGGATGGTTGTTAGGCAATGCCTTGAAGCAAATGAGTCAATCAAATGAAACCTGGAGTCTTTCTAGAAAGTGACTATTCCTCCAGCCGTGCCCTGAGCAGCTATGGCTAAATGGTTGTACTGTTTTCTAAAACAGGCCTGCTTTATGTTCCTCATTTCAGATAGGCTATTTTTTGTTTCTTGCAACAGAAGAATGTTTGTTTTTTCTGAGATTACTTTAGATTTAAGAATCCTTTTTTTTGAAGGGCTATTGAGTCCTCTTATATTCCAAGATGTGCAATTCATGATAAAATGTTGGGGGTGAGAGATAGAACCTTTACCTTGCCCGCATTGATGAGGCTGAGTCCCAGCTTAGCTAGATGTCGACCTTCCGTTTTCCGGCCTCTTCTTTTTAGGTTGCCCTTTGGTGATTTGATTATTTGCCTTGAGATTTTCTTTGATGCTGCCAACTGGTTTCTTCCCACCCTTGGTTTGATGCTCTCTTTGTTTTTGGAAGTTCTGTTGCAAGATGTATGCTTCTTCTATATGTTTGAAGTGGTCTCCTGGAATACCCTCGAATCCTTTTGAGGTCCATTCCTTTGAAAGTTTCTGCAGATCCATTCCCATCAGAATTTCCTCTATTTATTTTTCCTCTAAAGTGTGAAGCTCCTGTGTGTAGTCCATTTCCATTTCTTCCTGAGTTGCCTGTTCAGTTGTGGCTGGGTTTGTGGTGTTTTCCATTTCCGTGTCCATTTCCTTATTCTGATATGGAATTTGTTCTATGTAGTTGCTCGCCTGGCCTTTCTCCGTTGTTGTTGATGAAGGGATTTCGTATCTGTTGTGTGTTGCCTGCTTGGGGCCTCCTTTCCTGTAGTATTCCTTCTAGCTTGCTTGTTTTTGTGAGTAACTTTGATAAATCCCTGTTCACCTTTAGCCCCAGTTGGGTCGTCTTTTGGAGGTGGTTTATTCTGTGGGCAATCTCGGAAAAGATGGTCGTGCTCATGGCATTTCCGACATCTGAATGGGATATGTTCATAATCCACTGGTTGGGTCCATATTTCGTCCTTGAAGTTCAGGCTGAGCTTCAGGCAAAGCTCCTGAAACATCCATATAGGCACATATATGAGCATATGAGATGTAGTGTCCATTTCTTGTGCCTTCTGACATTTTGATGTATTCTCCCAATCCGTTTCAAATGGCTTGAAGCACCGATGGTGTCCAATAGTTTGTAGGGAGAGAATATAGTCGGATCCATACTGGGACCCTAGTGAAGTCTTCTTGTTCTTGCATGAAGTTATCCTTCCAGAATCTCATGTATAGACCGACGGAGTTGAAAAAATAAGGCCCTCCTTCAAAGATGTGATCCTTGTCCTCCAGAAGAGCAAAAATAACTGTAAAGAAACCCTTCGATCCAAGCTGCAATTCTATTGTTCCTTTAGGGTTCCATTTGGCCTGTATCCATCCTTTCAGAGCTCTTTCAGAGGGCCAAATTCCCATAAACTTACATATAACCGCATGTTCCTTCATGTAATCTCTGTAAGCTTCTATGTCGGGTTCTTGTATGATTATTTCTGGAATTTTTGCTGCCTTTGGATGGAAGGCCTTTGTCAATTGGAACTTATCTTGAGCCGTATCTGTAGCACCCAATTTAGGGTTGTTAGGGTTTTTTGACGGGGTTGAAGCGCAAGCTATAACCCCTGACTTCTCTCTGTCTCCAGTGTCAGATCCTTCTTGTTGAGGGGCTATGATAGCTTTGTCATTTTCCTGATGAGGGGAGCGTGGTCGGAGTTCCTGATTCGAATGAGGAACGACTGATGAAGAGGTAATACGAGTGAAGAAGGAGGTGTTAGGTGCGTGAGAGGAGCCAATCACTTGCTGATTGAAGGAAGGACCCCCTTGAAGGATCATTTGATCCATGACAGGCCCGCTCAGCGAGCGTCCTGAGGAGCGTAGTGGGAAGCCAAACTGCAAGGGTAGAGCCTGTAGAAGCCCACAGCGGAACCAAAGGATCTCAAAAATCGTCTCTCCCGATCAGGCTCTGGTACTTAGGCACATTTTCCAAATTTCTTAATAGTATGTTAGATGCGATGTTTCACTATTGTTATTTTAGACAGTTACTAGTGGGCATATAGTTGCAGGGATGAAGTTTTTTCTTTTTGAAATTTTTTCAAATCTAGACTGTAATTCTAGACAATAGGCTTACTATAGATCAAATTTTAAAACTACTATGGATGTACTAGCAATAAGCACAATCCTCAGCTATGTTTTATTGTTTTAATACAAATCAATCGTTCCTTCAAAAAAGTAAAGAAAAATGAAGCTTAGAATCTTATTAAAAATTACCTTTGCACATGGTTTTGATGCCAAATAAATTGGCATTTTGACATTTGGAAAAGGCTGTAGATTCCAAGTTTAATGAAACTAACAATTTTCAAATCTAAATTCGAGAGATATAAGAATGTGTATTCATGTTTTCTTGCCTTTTGAATTTCCTCATTTTATGAAAGCTACAATGATAACTTTGAAAACCAGTGCAAAAATAACTCATCAATCTGTTATGGTTCAAATGGCTTATGGCTTCTTGAAACATGATAACATGTTGTCACATCATTATTTTGATTTGAAAATAAAGAATCATTAGATTAGCTTACTTTTATCTTTCGATTCTAAAAAGGTTAAGTGATTCTCCATGTTTTTATTATGAATGTTTTAGGGAGGATCAATAACTTTAATGAGGGTTAGTACACATTATCATACATATACACTATATTATGCAAATTCATATAAAGCAAAGCAAGTGATGTCAAAACAATGTTTCAAAATTTTACAAAGGGAAAATTCTATAATCAAAGAGGGGAATTCAAGAGAATTCTATAATCAAAGCATTTATGGGTATAAAATTATAGTAAAATTGGTCTAGATAACTATAACAACTATATTATAATTAAACATTTAGTTCCGACCAACTTCATAACTATCTCTATAACGTTTTACACAATATTTCCATGATTGTGAGTTATTATTCATACTCCCCCTTTAACATGTACTTGTGATTTAATTCCCTTTTTTTCATTGGTCTTTTGAAGTGATTCCTTCATCTTCATCTCTATGCTCCTCGCTAGTGGGACTTCTTCATTCTTCAATTTTATACCTAAAAAACATAAACATTGTAAAAATTACATTAAAAACATAACTATCCACCAAAATTCAGGAATAATTCTTTCAAATATAATTTAACTATTCTTCACTCATAAAAATCTTCACATATCTTCTATTCCACATGCATCATCAAAATCATCCTCACCTTTAATTTTTAACTCAACCATAACCATATTCAACATCATCATGCTCACCTTAAATTTTGACTTACCCAAAATTGGTTTTATGATTTCTTAAAATCCATGAGAAGAATTTTCAAATGATTACATCTAAAACATTTTTGTTTCACTAGGAGGGGCAATCCCAAGAGTTTCATCAATGATCTTGATAAGTATTCCACTTAGCTCCATCATGTTGGGTTGTGTTATATTCTTTCCACATAGTTAACAGGGGGTTTGAGGGGTACCCATAACCCCACTTTATGGGGTCTGGGGCAGCGCCCCGAAAAGTTTTGGATTTGGACCCTGTGTTAGGTTGGGTGGACCCACCTATGGTTTTGTGCATGATTTTCGCACATGTTTTTTGGACGCGATGGTTTTCGGTCCATGGTATTGGATGCGATGGTTTTTTTTTGGTCCATGGTATTGGATGTGATGGTTTTTCGGTCCATGGTATTGGATGCTTCGGCATGTATAAATATGTATTGAAACATTGAAAGGAACATAATGAAAAATCAAGCTGG
>APFE031480314.1:84657-96800 GCA_000404065.3 Pinus taeda | reverse complement strand
AAGAGAAAAACTTTATGTTAAACTCTAAAAATGTGAATTTGGCAAAACATCTTTGAATTATTTGGGACATATAGTAGGGGGTGGTGAATTGAAGATAGATCCCTCTAAAGTTGCAGCCATTGTAAACTGGCCTAGACCCAAATCTGCTACAAAAGTTAGAAGCTTCATAGGAGTAGCACAGTATTGGAGAAAGTTCATTTCTAATTTTTCCTCAATTGCAGCTCCCTTAAATGCTTTGATAGGATTGAACAAGGTGTTTCAGTGGGGAGGCAAACAACAGAAAGCCTTCGACTGTTGGCTGGACAAATCAATCTTGCGGACAAGGCCGATCTCGCTAGTATCAACAGATATCTAGCAACAAGCAGGACAAGCAAATCTACCTTTCTCTAAACATATTGCGATTCATTAATAAAAACTAAGGAGGTGTTTAGACCCTACCTTAAGTCCAACGCTAGTTTGTGGCAGCCATGCTTCAACCGTTCGAAAGAGTTTCCTTTAGAGAACCTGCAATCACAAACAAGCACACATCAAATAGCACATGCATAGCTAATATAATAAATCATGTTCATCATGGTGATCAAGGAATCCATAAAATAAACCATAAAACACAGCTTATTGAGAAAAATAAACTTAATTGTATTAACTTTGAAATAGAAGAACTTTACAACCTTTGGTGCCTTGATGCCATACAAGCTCTTCCTAGGGTCCAAATAGGAATCTCCTCTACTTTGAAAATCCTCACTCTCTTCCAAATGAGATGAAAAAGGTATGTAATCTCTCATCTCAAAAGATCAATTAGGAAGACTAAGTTCCAGCAGCATTTCACCTCAAAAATATTCAGCTTTCAACCCCCTCAGTAACCAGCCCAATGCTTCATTTTATAGTGCAAAAGGAAGGAGGTTACAAGTCCACCTATGAAGGGATAGAGTCCTCCTTCAAAGGGATAAGCTCCTCACATCAAGGGGTTAGCTCCTTAAGGTATTGGATGCATGAACCTTTAAGGAGCGAACTTTCCACCTCAAGATTCCCTCTAGAAGCTTCCAGAAATGACTCAAAGTGAGTTTTTAAGAATGTACTTGCTCCTTTTTAACTTTTACAGTGGTCCGCACCCATAGCACAGAGACAGAGCGGTCAGGTGCGAAGGGGACATGAACATTAGGTGCGGGACTGCAGGTAATGCTAAGAGAAAGTGCGGAACCAGAGTTTTAGAGATTTTTAAGGGCTTTCTATTATTTTCAAGGCTTGATATGAAGAACTGAGTATTAAGACTTGCAAAGGAGGAAAGTGTGAGTGGTGATAGACTCATACAGATTGCAGAATGTCAAGGTGACAATTTTTGTGCAACAAAATGCCTTGGTTTAATCAAAGACTTATGTGTGACTCTTGTTCAGTGCCCCAAAAAGAGAATTCTAATGGACATTGTAGTTGCAGATATCCCACCAAAATAGGGAATGCTACTATCTCACACATGGGGAGAAAAACTGTAGGGATCTTTGCAGTTGGATATGTCTTATGCCACCATATCTGTTTTTGGCCAACCAAGGAAATTATATAGGGAGATACTGATGAAGTACATGATTAGTAGTGAGGAGAATCCCCAAAAATTTCCCACATAGTCCATGCATTCAGATATGGACTCCTTCATCTTATACAATGTAGAAACTGATAAAAAGGAAATCACAGCCAAAGACCTTAAGTATAGAATAGTTGATAGTGAAAACAAATTCCATGAGTCACTTTGGCATCTAGACTTTGATGGGTCTGTAAATAGGTTGGGGGCTGGTGCAGGAGTTTGGATCCATAATATGGAAAATAACCACACGAAGGGAAATGCTTTCAGATTGAACTTCATATGTACCAATAACATGGCCGAATATGAAGCCTTGATTCTAGGGTTACAATTGGTTAGGAAATTGGGAGCCAAAAGAGATTCTTTTATGGGAGACCCAAAGCTGATTATGAAATAGATCAGTGGTGAATATTATGTCAGCAACCCTAGGCTTGGCAGATATAGGGATTATGTTTTAGACTTGGTCAAGGACCTCCTGGAATCAAACTTTACTGCCATTCCTAGGAAACAAAACATGTAGGCCCACAGTCTAGCTATATTTGCTAGTACTTGTAAATTGCCATTTCAACCAAACCACCAGTACACTACAGAGATCAGACACATGCTTGTTATACGAGACAACCTTAAGTATTGGCATATTTTCTCCCACGACTCTCAAATCTATGATTTCATGAACAATGAAGGTGAATTTCGGAACTGTAAGATAGATACTTACTGTACAATAGACATTAATGTAGAAAATAACTTAGATGTAAATATTTTTTATGTACATAAACCAACCAAATTTACTAAGCTAGAAATAGATAGTTTAGAGAATGTAGAGATAGATGAAATAATGGATGATGATCCTGAAATTCTTAATTTGAAAGATAATTTTTTGCCTAAGGGATTAGTACCTTTAGTGGATTTGTTTCACTCTAATGATGTAGCTAGAAAGCCCAAGATGGAACCCCTAAGAGATGACATAGAAGAAGTTAATATAGGAACTGAAGATAATCCAAGGCTCATTAAGATATCTAAAGCCTTACCCCGAGAGGAAAAATTCAAATATATAAATATGTTTAAAGAGTTCCAGGATGTATTTGCTTGGAGTTATGAAGACTTAAAATCTTATGACACCAGCATAATCCAACATAAAATACCTCTAAAGGAAGATCATAAACCTTTCAAACAGAAACTTAGAAGGATAAATCCGGTTCTTATGCCATCCATAGAAAAAGAGGTTAAAAGAATGTTTGATGCCCAAATAATAGAACCAAGTAGACACTCAGATTGGATTCTAAACTTAGTTACAACTAGGAAAAAGATAGCTGAAATTAGACTTTGTGTAGATTTTAGAAACTTTAATAAGGTTTCTTTAAAAGACAACTATCCCTTACCTAAAATGGACCATATATTGCAAAGGGTGGTGGGATCATCTAGGATTTCACTGTTAGATGGATTCTCTGCCTAAAACCAGATATTAGTCCAACTTGAGGACCAACCCAAAATTGTGTTTACTACTCCTTGGGGTACCTTCATGTATTTGAAGATGCCCTTTGGATTAACGAATATAGGTGCCACATTATAGAGAGCTATGGATATAGCTTTTGCCAAATAAATCCAATATTTCTTAGTAGTATACAAGGATGACATCACAATTTTCTCCAAATCTGACAATGGACATTTAGACCACCTCAGAAGACTATTTATCAAATGCAGGAAATTTGGGATTTCTTTAAATCCTAAAAGGACACTTTTTTCTCTTGAATAGGGAAAGCTGTTAGGACACGTCATATCTAAATATGAGATTAGGATAGACCTTGCTAGAATAGAAGCCATTTTGACCATTTCCCATCCCCAAAACATAAAAGAGCTACAATCATTTCTAGGTAAGATTAATTTTCTTAGGAGATTCATCTCAAATCTAACATAATTAATTAGGGAATTAAATAACATGCTAATAAAGGACTCATCAATCAAGTGGACATTGGAGGCCAAACAATCCTTTGAAGCTATTAAGGAAGCATTAACCAAGACTCCAGCCCTGATTAGTCCTGACTTTAGCAAAGATTTTATTATTTTTTCATTTTATTCAGAATACACCATTCCTCCAGTATTGTTGCAAAAGAAAAATCAAGGATATGAACAACCAATAGCATTCTTTAGTAAATCCTTAAGATATGCCACACTAAAATACAATATCATGGAAAAATAGGCATTAGCTTTGGTTAAAGCTATCAAAGATTTTAGAGTATACATCTTGTACTCTCACATCATTGCTTATGTTCCAAACACTGTAGTTCAGGAAATTTGACTCAAAATGGGTCTGAAGGAAAAAGAGGCAAGTGGATTGCCACAATATTGGAATATGACATAGAGATAAAACCCGCCAAGCTCATCAAAGGTGAAGGTTTAGCCAAACTCATGGCTGGATGAACCTTTTTCTAAATCACCATGGTATGAAGATATTACATTTATATTACTAAGCATACAAGCTCCTCCTGTACTGACAAAAACTAAAGCTAGATTCCTAAAAATGAAGTCCTTAAGATATTGTGTTATAGATAATGAATTGTTTTGGAAGGAAAGTAGTGGTATTCTCTTAAAATGTTTATTAAAATATGAAGATGACAAGATTTTGCAAGAGTTTCACGCAGGGGACTGTGGAGGACACTTGTACTTGAAGAGTACGACTGACAAGATTCTAATGGTTGGTTTCTACTGGCCTACTTAGTTTGAAAATGCAAAAAAGCATGTGACCTCATGTTACAAATGCTAGATTTTTGAGGAAAAGAGGAAACTGTTACCCTTTCCTCTTAAACCAATTTTCACGAGATGCGATTTTAATAATGGGGGTTAGAATTAATTGGAGAAATACACCCCAAATCCATTCTAACATCCATAGACTATTTTACCAAATGGATAGAGGCCATACCTTCTAGGCAATCCACAAACATTGTCATACTCACCTTCCTAGAGAGTAATATCCTTTCAAGATTTGGATATACCCATAAGCTCATTACTGATAACGCAACAACTTTTAAGTCCAAAATAATGATAGATTTATGTAATAATTACAATAGCACCCTTGGCCATTCCATAGCCTATTATCCTCAAGGTAATGCACTGGTGGAGTCATCCAACAAAATCCTGGTAAATATTATCAAAGGTTATTGGAGGATAATAAAAATACATGGAACAAGAAGTTAGTCAATGCCTTATGGGCAGATAGACTGACTACTAAGAAGTCCATTGGAACATTAACCTATTAGTTGGTTTATGGGATGGATGCAGTTTTCCCATCATCCATGGGAGTGCCAGTCATGAAAATCCTTCAGGAACTACATGTGGAACCAAATGACATTCAGAGAAGAATAAACCAAAATATACACCTGCAATAGAAAAGGGAAGAAGTTTATGTAAAATCACAGATAATCTAGGAAAAAATTAAGAAAGTCTTTGAGAAAAAGACTAAAGCTGATGATTTTCACATAGGAGACAAAGTCCTCAAGTGGGATTCAAGGAGGGAAGGTAAAGGCTCATGGAAAATTTGATTTTCTATGGCAGGGACCTTATGTCATTTTTGGCTACATAGGCAACAATGCCATTTTCTTGAGAAGCATAAATGGATGAGATCTACCAGGAGGACCTGTTAATGGTAGGATGATGAAGCACTACTTTTCCACTAATTTATAGTAGTTCACTTTATTTTCCATCATTGTACATAACATTGCAGAGTGTAGATTGGATTGGATGGTAATCCTTTGAAGTTGAAGCTGGGAGAGAAGGCCCTAAGCTTTAAAATTTTTACTGTCATAAGTATCAATAATGCAGATTCATAGAAGGACACTTTGTAAGGTAACTTCATCCACAATTCAAAGCCTACTGACCTTTAGAGTTCTTGACATTTCACTAGGAAATGACATCCCCATGTGGAGCCACTGTTAGACTACTATAGTGATAGGATTCATAATTTTGCATTGGCTAAGGTTAAGCCCTGTAATATTGTACATACCTTTGCTTTCTGCAAATGTTTTCCATATTAAAAAATTAAAAAATGTAAAGAGGGTATGTCCTAAAAGAAATATCAAAGGACAAAAATAATGAGGAAAGATAAAAAAGTGAAAATATATGAACCCGAAAAACAAAAATAGATCATGAAAGTGTGCAAGTCTAAATGCCACTACTATTTGACTTCTTTTCTATTTTAAATAATGGTTGTGTGTCGCTTGTCATACATGCCACAACCCATGGTAGTTAAACTGCTTAATCATGACTATTTCATGCTTTGAATTTTATGTTTATAGTTAGAGAATAAAATCTTACCAAAAAATTTAATCCTGATAGATCATTAGATAGGTAGAGAAAATAAAAGGAGCTCATCAATTTAATTTGAGCCCATGGATGATATAAGAATAGAATTAGATAGTTTACTTTTCAAAACAAAAATAAATGATAAGGGTCTGCTAGCCTAAATGCACCAGAATAAATGAAGAAAAATGTTAGGGTAAGTAATGGGTAAGTAGAAGAAAGGTTGCTGAAGTATAAAGTTGATTGGATAAAAGCACATTTATGATGCTTAACCATATCTTTCAATGTGCATGAGAATTTAACAAAGAAAACAATGGTTTACAAGTTCATTTAATTAACTCCCCCTCATTCATTGCATCCCTTTACTTACTAATTTCCACATTCACAAGTAAGTTCTAGTACTAAAAATCCATCAAGTCATAAAGGCTCAGAGTATTTCTCTGACTTTTTATGGGACCAGACCCTCGTATTAATGACTTATGGACATCAAGAGTTAGAATTCCCATTATAAAATTCATTTCCCTCCATTACCCTAATAAAACCCCTTTTCCTAAGGTTAACTTAATTTTCCTATGAAAAGTAAACAACCCCATGTTAAATTCCATTTCATTCAAAATACCCACAAAAGATTTTATCTTAAGTATGAAGTGTATATGAATAAAGTGCGCAAATATTACATTTATGCTTAGGGGTGTGTTCAATCTGCTAATTTTATATTAATTTTTTAACATAATACTATAGTTCCGAAATATACCTTTTCTCGTATATAATTAAATCCCCTATATAATACCCCAACCCTTATTTTAGTTATAAACTATACTTTATCCCATATTCCTGACTTAATTCACCACTTCTTGGTAAAGTTAAACTAATCTCATCATTAAGCCCCTCCCGATCATTTCATCCCATGATTAAATCCTAAATAATCCCAAATAGCCAAGTATTAAAGCCTTGGGCCCTCCAAAACCTATGCTCATTTCATCTGCGAACATCCCTCGTTCAACTGTTGTCCGATCATCAACACCCACATTTGATGGTCCACAACCATATCAGGTTCACTCGATGGCCGAACTTTACCCACCTGATAAAGTGGTTTTATTCGACCCCCCATCTAATATGTGTCAAGTGTTGGCATAGATCGGGTGACCCCTCCAAAATATCACTTCCTCCATAATAGTGGTTCGATGGCTTGGGAAACCACCTCCTTGGCCAACCCGAAAAACCGCATACTCTTCATTTGTAATTTCCCACAAAAAAGTGACCGTTTCTCAATAAAAATTCTGAGAAGCCCTATTTCGTCTTTTTTCACTCATTTTCTTTGTGAACCTCTGCAAACCATTGCGACACCTGTAAACACTGAATTCAATAGTTGACCTCAAATTCCACTCCTCAAGAAGTTATAGATACCCTAATAAACCTCTCAATCCATACCAGAGCCATTCAAACTTCTGCAGTTACCGAGAACACCAAATTTGAAGTTAATTCACCCAAATTCCAGGTATTTGAAAACAAATTACCAAAAACCATTTTAAATTTGAAAACGTTCAGTCTTTAAAAGTATTTTAATCAAGAAAAATTAATTGAAATTACTTTAAATTCAAATCACACACCCAAACCCTTCTGAAAGTTTCTGAGTTTCCTTCAAAACCTCTGAATAAACCAGTATTTCCTAATTCAAATCCACAAGAACTGAATTATGGCCGCCCCCATCACCATGGATGTTAGTCTTATCATAACTCCCCATTTGGACCTTGACCACCTCCCCTTGGCTGACAGGGATTTTCAATTCAGACACACAAGTGCCTATCAACTCTTACTCAAAATTCATTATTTGAGTAAGGACAGATATCTAAACCATTCTGATGACATTGGCCTTTCGGACTCGAATTTGCCTAAAGACCAGTTTCCACAAGTACATATTTTTCCTAAAACTGTCCATATGTGTCATGATTGTTACAATCCCAGCTAGAGAGCTACAATGTGCCCTGACCAAAACGTCTTGTTTACCATTACAACTAAGTCAATCAATGAGATGTTGCAAGTCCAACTAGGTCTAAACCTGACCCCACTCTCCATTGGGGAATTGTTAGACCAGTACACTAAATTGATTCCATCTAGACTGGACCAAGTATTCCAAACTTTCATTGTAAAAGAGCATCACATTCCTAAAAATGCCCTCCCATATGTTTATACCATTTTCTCTGAAAGGGGCAAGCAAATTATAACCATGATATCATGTATTCTAGGTTGTACCACTGATGAATTTGTTAATGAGCTCATCCTAGCCTTCATGTCCATTTTTACCCCAGGAAAGCCTCCTGCTACTTTGTACAATTATGCCCAACTAATAGCTGAAAGGATGCATGAACAGTTTACCGGAATGCACAATGAAAGAGTATTCAAATACTAATATGTACTTTACTATATGTTTTTGTATTACTGTGAGACAGATTTCCCTTCACCCTCCAGAAGCTGGATACAAAAGGGTAGCCCAGGTCTATTATATTTTGGACACCACTTTTCCATAGTTATTCATCACCATAAACCTATACAGACTTCATTGACTCTTTGGTCCATCCAATAATGACCATGTTGACACACAACCCTCGACCTAGAATAAGTCAAGAAATCAAAAGAGTTCTCCAATTGTCTAAGAAAATTAAGGTGGGAGATTGGTACCTTTACCAAAATCACACTGAAATAAGAATCTATGGTTGCCTGCTACCCCCATACAAACTGCCCAAATACCTCTCCATGAGGTTATTTGCTCTAGAGTATTATAGGCAGATAATGGACGCTGATGAAGTCAATTTTGTCTCAGCTAAGAAAAGAACTTAGTTCAAATCAAAAATCAGTTACGCCCTTTCATTTGCAATTCTAGAGAAGCAGGGCAGGAAGTAGATCAAATTCTGCAACAAATGAAGTTTCAAAGCAGTTTCATGTGGAGGTATGACCCCCAAGGGTTTATTACCAAAGTAAGACAAAAGGTTAAATTGGGACCTTGCATTCATCAACCCATACTAGAGATAGAGAGATATGCTAATCAATCTGAATGGTTATAAAACACTCTCATAGACAGAGATAGCACAAAGGTAGATGTTGAAAATACCTTGATAGATTTAGAGAGACAGCTTGATGAAATCTCATTCCTATAGGTACCAGATCAAGAAGGAACCATGAGTAACCCAGCTATTTTGCAAACTCTTCAGAATGAGGAAAATAATCCCAAGAGGAATAGAGAGGGAGCCTCTAGGTTAGGTATGGAAAATTCAAATGTACAATATGAAGCTAGCCAGAGCAAAAAGCCAAGACTCAATCCTATTTTAGAATAGGAAGACACAGAAGGCTCAGTAGAAATAACTGATACTAAGTTAAACATGAGCAGGGGCACAACTCCATCTGGGGAAACACAGGAGCCATCTACTTCACAAACTCAAATGTTGGAAAGGAAACTCAATGTAGATGTCTCCTCATTTAGTAGGCATGTTGATAGGGCTAAGGAAATTAAGGATAGGTTAAAATAAATCAAAATGAGAAATGAGGAACTAAAGGCACAATCTTATGCACAGTATCTCAAGCTTACACCGACCAATTAAACCAAGTTGATGTCAGAGTTTGACATCAAGGAAGGAAAGATGCAAATGTCTTTCATAAAGCCAACTGTACAACAACCAAGGACATCATCAAATTTCAAGAAGATCGATTTTGAGGTATTGGCAAGGGATATTCATCCCATTGACCAAATTGAATTTCACAAACATGCTGGAGAAATGATTTACTCCACCCTTACAGGAAAAGCCATAGCTACCCATGAATTGCAGAATTCATTGAACAACATTTCAGTGCAGTCTCAGTTGGAAAAGGCCTCCTCACAAGCCAAAGACACCAGAATCAAGTCTTTGGAAGACTTAGTGATTGAATTGGGACATGATCCCAAATACATCAAAGCTACTGAGCAACTAATCAAGAAAAAGGATGATGACATTGCAGCACTCAAAAAGCAATTGAAGATACCTCAACTGCAGCATCCCCAGACACAGGAAGTATTGGAAAGCCAAACAAGACATGAAGAGTTGATGGAATTAGTCCTTAAACTAAATGATCAGTTGAGGGAAATAGAAAAGGAATTGGACAACTTAATCCAATTGAAGCAAAGTGTTCTTGGCACTACATCACTGAATGTCATCCCAGCAGTTACTACGATTGTTCCTTCCACATTTGCAGCCTCACTGGCTCCCACGGCTCAAATCGGCACACCACACCTGGTTTCAACAGAGTCTACATCAACAACAGGTATATCAGGTGAAGAAGTAGAAAATTTAGTTAAATCTATGGAAGAAATGTCCATACAGACTTCAGAGATGAATAAGCTCAAAGAAAAGGCGACAAGCTTGGAAACTGATTACAAGCTTGCCAAAATCATGCACAAAGAAGAAGTGCAAACAACTGTGATGATGAGTGAGAGATTGAAAGCCATGGAGAAGGACCTAACACTAAAAGAACCCCTTGGGCAGGCTAAGGAACTACTATGGGCCAATATCATCCACGCTGTCAATGATACTTGGCCATCTATTCAGGTGATTTTTGAACAGATAAATTTAATAAAGATGGCTACACAGGCCATCCAAAGAGTAAAAGAAGAATTAGGAGAAATTCGTGAAGAAGCTACCAGAATTATCTAATTCCTTAATATTAAGAATAAGTATAAGCTTCAGGAATTGGAAATAGAGGATAGAACAAAAAAAAAAATGGAGGTGAGAAAGTTACTCTCCAAGAGAAACTTAATGCTAAACGTGGAGGACAAGTGTCAAAACATGCAGGTAGCCATTGAAAGATTTATGGCTAAGTTTCAAGAGAAAGGGTTATCGAGTCCCTTAGTGATAAATGACAAGATCATGACACAGTAGGATTACAAGAGCAAAATCAGAGAGCTAGCAAAATAGTAGGTCAATACATCATCAATCAAGGCATTGCCAATGGGCAAGGTACTCTACCAGACATTCGAAAACTTGTTTTACCTCTAGCATGAGGTAAAACACTTGTTTATCAATAAGCCTACTTTTGCCAAATACACTAAGGCAGATGAAATATATAGGAGGATGCTAAAAATCCAATTACCTAATGGTGAAACATGGGAGAAATTGATTGATTTACTGTAGAAATGTGTAGTAAAAAGGTTAAAGTACAGTAAAAGTGAAAAACCATGGTAAAAGGATGAAGATAATCAGCAAAGTCAAAGTGTATTAGTGTCAAAGTGTATCATATGAAAGCCAAAAGTAAATGAAGCTTCCAGAGTAAAAGATCAAATAACAAAGCAACATAAAGGGCTCAAATCAAACCATAAAAGTGAGCAGTACCAAAATAAAAGGGACAACATGAAGCAGTGCAATAGCTGTATCTATCTTCTTGCAAGAAGAAATTTTTATTTTCTAGATTAAATCTCAAATTAGTTTCAGATATTTTGTAATAAACTTTTGTATAAATGCTTCATAATTCCAAGTATGTAGGGTGGATTCTATTAGACATTTCTATAGACTTTTTGATCAAGAAGACCCAGAAGGTTGTTGTATCATGTGATGAGACAACAAGCTGGATTGATTAATAAAGACGAGACTGTTCCAATGATTCATGTTTTGAATGAATTTTAGACAAGTATTCTCATGTTTCTTTGTCATTTTCTCAAAGTTATTCATAATATTAAATGTGTTTCAATCTAAATGCTCTAACTGGAATAATATTTCAGAACTTGTTTAAATCACACTATGTTTTAACAGTTAAGCATTTGAATGTTTTCTTCTGATATTTAAATTAAAGAATTCTTAATTTCTCTTTGGTTTAGATTGATTTCATAAATAATCCAGGTTAAAGGATTCTTAACTGCCCTTTGATTTTGATTACCCCTTCCTTCCTCATTCATTATCTAGGTCTGAGAACCCTTAACTGCTCTCTCACCCCGAGTGAAACCCTTTCACCCCTCTGTCTCAAACATTCTGAAATACACTTTGCTATCTTTCCCTTGGAACATCCCCTTTAGTGAGTTTACCTAGCCTTCCTTCCTTATCATTTGACTCCATAGCCCAATGGTCCAAAAGACATCAATTTATGCATTTTTTGAAGAGATCCCACCACCCAATCTCAAACAAATCAAAACCCCTTGAACAATCATAGCTAGCCTAAAACTTCTTAACTAAAACAAAGTTAAATCTTAAAGAGAGATCCCTCTATGAGCATTAGGAAGGCTAGGTCCTGATCTTAAAAAGTGGATAGTGGTTACCTTTGG
>APFE031480314.1:15930-27218 GCA_000404065.3 Pinus taeda | reverse complement strand
AGGCCTTGATCTTCTTCCCTGACTCTTTCTTGACCAAAGCTTTGAACTCACAAAACTTTGTGAAAGTTTGGTCCTTCTTCTACATGAAATAAATCTAGCATTTACGAGAATACTCATAAATGAAAATCACATAATACCTTTGCTTTGCTGTGGATGTCGTCGAGAATGGTCCACACAAATTAGTATGAACTTGCTCTAAGATAGCCTCTGCTTGACTGTCTCGATCATGAAAGGAAGACTTGGTGTACTTTCCCAAGGTATAACCTTTGCATGTGTCAACTTGCTTAAGTTTACCTTTGGGAAGTCCTGTAGATATCTGCTGCATTATCTTCAATGCCCCATGATGCAAATGGCCCAACCACCTGTGCCACAACTCACCAATGTCTTGGCTTTGCACCAATTATGCTTTCATACTCAATGCTACACAATCATATACCTCTACTTTATAGAGATTCTTCACCTAAATCCCTATCCTCATGGTTTGACCTGTGGCTATGTGTCTTAGGAACGCCTTTCCTTTACTGAAGACAACATTGTAGCCTTTGTCCTCCAACATCGCGACCGATACCAAGTTCTTTTTCAGTCTAGTCACATACATCACATCTGTTAAGGTGAGAGGAGCTCCATGCTTCCTCTAAAAAGCAACCGTGCCTACTCTTGAAAAACTATACCTTCTATCGTCACCCATCTCTATGCACATCTTGAGGTCTTTCTCCTCCAAGGCACTGAATAAATTTTTATCACTAGTCATGTGGAATGAGGCTCCACTGTCAAGATACCAGACACAACCCATCATCGATGACACCATGCATGCGAGGGTAAAGTTCATTTTGAACTGAGAGGCTAGTGCCTCACCTTCCGATCCTTCCGAGGATCCCTTCTTGGACTTCTTCGATGGGCAATTAGTCACATAATGTCCCATCTTGTGACAATTAAAGCATCTTACTTTAGACATGTCACCCTTCTTTGTTTGTTTTGTTTTTGTTTGTTTGTTTGTTTTGTTTTGTTTGTTTGTTTGTTTGTTTTGTTTTGTTTTTGTTTCTGTTTTTGTTTTGTCTTTCTTTCTTTTTTTGTTTTTGTTGTTGTTGTTTGTTTGTTTGTTTGTTTTTTTGTTGTTTTTTTGTTTTTGTTTTGTTTTGTTTTTTGTTTTTTTGTTTGTTTGTTTGTTTGTTTTGTTTTGTTTGTTTGTTTGTTTGTTTTGTTTTGTTTGTTTGTTTGTTTGTTTGTTTGTTGTTTTTTTTTTTTTTTGCTCTTAATTTGGCAATCACTTATGTGAGCATTCACAACTAAATACATAAGAAGCAATGTAAAACATTCACATGGACACACATCATCAACATGAGTAACATACACTATGGACATGGACACACATCATCAACATGAGTAACATACACTATGGACATTAAGTTTTAACGTGGAAACTAAAAGAGGAAAACCACCAATCTATTTGTTATTATTATGTAATCTAAGTTCCTACTCAATTACATCAATTTGTTTGTGAGCACCCACTCACAGGAGGCCCCAACCCCCTTCAAATTAGCAAGCCACAACTTGTCAAGAGGCCCAAACCTCTTATAAATGTAGGCCACAACTTGCTTCAACCAACTATTCTATTTTTCATAAGAGTTTTAGACTAAAACAATGACCTACTTCTATTACAAAAATCATAAAGAACCTGGTCTATTGTCTTTTAAAACTCCTTCATGTCTACTCTGCAAATACACACTCAACTACCATCTTCTTTGCACCTTCAACTCTATTTCACACTCAACACCCACTTCACAACTCCACTACAACCTTTTCATTCACTTCATCCATTCAACCCCTACATGTCCTCTCATCCAACACCTTGCTACACTACATGCTCTGCCCACACATATAGAACATGCATACTAATTTACCTTCCCCACTTCAACTCTATTCAGAGGGTAAACTTTTGCTAAGCCTCAGAGTTCAACATCATGCATTCATTGAAACATAGTGCTTCAATTAAAACTAAAACAACACACTATCGATGAGTTTAATTCCACAAAATGGTCTCTTTACGAAACTAGTAGCATTTAATTCTTTAGCGTGGCTGACTTACTGAATTTTATTTCCTAAGTTAACTTGATCAATGATTGTGCCATTCACTTTCTCGAACAACTAAAGGGAATTGTTCATTCAATTTTGGTATGGTGCAGGGCATACTATGTATTTCAACACTTTCTTGAGACTAAGATTTTTCTCCAATTCTGTACAAATCATAACATATGATAGGTTCTCGAGTCTTCTCCATCTACCTGAAAGGATTTCTTCTATTTAACACAAGATGGCACCAAGATTACTTCGTTTTTCATTTGGACAAATTGTAGAGAACGTCCATCACCAAAATAATGTGCTCCAACAACTCCACTGACCAAGCCCTATGAATTAGTAAAGTGCAACATCATCAACCTTAATTCCTTTGTGCGAGTAAACTTCTTGAGGTTCTAAAACAAATTTTGGCATTTACGAGATTTAACGGAGGTTTCAACTTTTAGTAGGCCTTCAAATTTCATGGAACAACTACCTAATATGGATTGTACATCAAATACTCCTCATTCCGCCTAATATGGCCTGTACGCTAAATATGGGCATGCCTTTCAATACTGCTAGGCAGGTTTTAGGCTGACTTGCTTTACTGGCTATGCGCCTGCATTTGTCTCGACTAACTTGGAGGCCTGATTAATGGCCATTGTCTTTTGAATTTTGTCGAAGACCAATTAGAACAAATACACAAGAAAAATTTCAACAAAATGATCCGCTAGTGCAAACCTTGAGGTCCTACCACATCAGCCAGCATATGTCATGCTTGCATCATGATAATTTCATCCATGCCTACGCGGTGCCACATTGCACTTGAATTTGGCCAACCTGCCCCCCCAAAATGTCCAAAACAACATGCCATGTGTTGCATGCTTGGAATGCCATATCACCTCATGCTGATGTCATCATGTCGCAAATTAGACACTACCATGTGTCCTCACTCTACTTCTCCATGTTGTCATATGTCTTTATCACTCGTATTGGGTCCTACACTGGTCGGGTCAACACATTTCTTGCAGCATGGCCTGAATGGCCAATGGACTGACTCACTGGAGGCCCGAATGGATCAAGTGTAAAGGATCAACTATCCATCTATGTTTTCCCAAGTGTACTAATCTTCTTAGCCTTCTTACTACCAAACTTCAACTGGAATAACTTTCAATCCTGGAGGAATTTTTTAGACTTCAAAATACCATTGGAAAGCTCTTTCAGATTACTTTCCAACTGTGCCACTTCTAGGAGCATCTAAACTAATATCTTAAGGAAAAAATTCATTCAAAGGAAATTACCCCCAGCCACCATATTTATAATATTTTAACTTTAACTAACCTGTTATTACAATGATTCTCTACAAAATACTACATCTACCATGAGACTTCCCTTGAGTTGAATATACTATGCATATATCCTTTCCCATTTGACATCAATGCTAGCCCAGTTGACATCAATGCCAACACAGTTGATGCCACCTACCATCCTAACGATGCCAACTGTCCAACAATAAACCTTGATCAATGAGACTCATGTAGAGACCTTGGATGTGCCAACTCAGGCAATGACCCCAATGCCTTCACCTCCAATATATACGTTAAAACAAAATGATCTCCCAACATCAGATCCTTTAGTCCCACTATTGTTCCTACTAATAGAATTGCATGTTGAACTAGAAAGCGCTGATCTGAAACTAGAAAAATGCCAATAAGTTGGAAACAATACTGGATGCTTTGAACCTCCCAAAAATACCAAAGTAATGGCAATGTAACGATATGTTTACTCTTCCTGAGCAACTAGTATCAATGATAGGTTGAGCTTACCTAAAATATAAAACTATAGTTGCTAAAACATGTTTAGGATAAGGGACTCTAGAGGTTCAATCACAAACTCCGAAGGAATTTAATGGAAATCACACAAGGAAATAAAAAAGTGGGGTCATAAGAACAAATTACAAATGTTGGATGAAATAAGAGGAGACTTGGTCAACTCTAGGCATGTCAGGGTCATCACAGAGGTTTTCCATGGCTCCAATAATCCTTCGTTATGAAGATAATATCCTAGAACATAAGGGGCCTCAATAGTCGAGGCAAGAGAAGAATTATGAAGGAAAAATGGATAAAAGAAAAACCGACAATGATGATGATACAAGAGACTAAGATCTTAGGGGATACCCTAACCAATCTTACTAATAACTAGAGAAGACAATGTCAGACAATAGCAATAGAGTTCTAGAGATTCAAGAGAATCCTCAAGAGGTTAGAGTGCTAAACATTTTTTCTACATTTTGAGTCTTAATAGCTAAAATATAGATTATAGATTTGGGAGAGCGATACTTTATCTCAAGTATATATAGACCAAATATAGTGTAAAATAACACCATGTATCTTAAATCAATCTCCCATACTGGTGCTTTAATATCCACAAACCCATGAATAATTGGAGGGTATTTTAATCTAATTAAATGCATGCATGAGAAGAAAGGGTGCATTTGGAGATTGGAAAGGGATGCCACGTCTTTCTAGGTTACCACGACACGACTAAGTCTGATAGAAATCACCACAACGAATGCAATGTATACCTAGAACAATAGAATAAGGGGCCATCAACATATTGCCTCTAAGTTGAATCGCTTCTTCATCACATACAACATTCTAGAATGGGATGTCTTTACAATCGAATACTATACTCCCCAACCATGGGTCAAATCACTGGGAAATTAGGTTAAAAATAGATTTGAAGACACGACCCCAAAATCATCCATTCATATTTGAATTTTTTTGGCTCAGGAATATGAAATTCCTCATAAATATTCAATAGTGGTGGGATGAAACATGAATCATTAGAGGTACAACAATGTTTTATCTATACAAGACGCTAAAATATATCAAATGGTGACTTAAAGGGTGGAAGAAGGAAAAATTTGGGGATTTCTAAAGGAGAAAAGGAAGCTCGAGCTTAAACTGGAAAAGGTACAACATAAATCTATATAAAAAAAGACTATCTAAGGAAATAATCAAGGAGAAGCTATAACAAAATGTAGTATTTCTTGGGGAAATCACTTAGGATGAGGTTGAATCTACTATCAGACCAATGTCCCTTAATAAGGTGCTGGGGCTGGATGGATTCACCATAGAATTCTTCCAAGCTTGTTGTCAATAATTGGGGAGGAAGTTTGGCAAGTCATAAAGGAATCCAGGAAGGAAAAGACTATTCTCAAAGCAATGGATGCCACATTCTTATCTCTGATTACAAAGAAAAGGAAGGTAGAGGTACCCAGTGAATATCGATTGATCACATTATGCAAAGTGGTGTATAAAATTATAACCAAGATCATAGCCAATCAGCTTAATCCTCTTCTTCCTAAACTTATATCCCCCTAACATATAGGTTTTTGAAGGAAGACAAATCCCGGATGGAATAATGGTGGTTCACGAGACTACACACTACTTGAAGACATTAAAAAAACTAGGGATGTTTCTCAAGCTAGATTTGTTAAAGGCGTCCAACAAACTAAACTAGAACTTCTTGTGTGGTATTTTACGAGCCTTTTGGTTTGAATATGATTAAATCAAATGGATATATAGCCTAGTTTCCTTGATGCCTTTTACCATATTGATTAATGGATCATCATCTGTACCCTTTCAATCCTCTAGGGGAATCCAACAAGGGGACCCCCTCTCCCCATTTCTATTCATTTTTGCAGTGGAAAGGCTAGGGTATCTATTAAGGAAAACAACTATCACGAATAAATTGGAGGGGCTGTGACTCTTTGGAGAGGATTTGCCTCTAACTCATCAACAATTTGTTGATGATATAATGAGTTTAGGAGTACCAACGATGTAGAAAGTGAGGACTTTCAACAAAATCCTGGAAGTGTTATTGAAGGTCTCAGGTATGGATATAAACATAACCATATCCAAAGTCTTATTTTTTAATACCCCCTTTAGTGTGCAAGGATGTGTAGTAAGAATTCTAGGAATATAGATTAGTAAAATCCCCTCAAAATACCTTAGGGAACTACATAGTGGATATTTCACTTGGAGGGATTGTTTGGGAAGAATTGTTAACAAAGGTCCATATGAAATTTTTAAGCTAGATCTTCAAATATTTAAACATGGAAAATAAGATTGTACTTCTTAAGGATGTGTTACAAGCCTTACCAATATATTTATGCTTGAAAATGATGGTCCTATATCCATCCTTCAAGAATTGAGGTGAATTCAAAGGGGTTTATTTTGGGGAGGGTCAAGACTAGAGAAGAAATGGCCCCTAGTAATGTGAGATAAAATTTGCAGGCCAAAAAATAAGGGAGGGTTGGGCTTATGGGACTCGAAGGCTATGGTTATGGTGGTTGGTTCCAAGATATGGTTGAGGTGGATTCAGGGAGGTGAGGACCTCTGTAAACACATTTGGAACTACAAATATTCCCCTACAACACCATTGCAACAACTGATCCAAGCAAGCACTTTTTTCCCAAAATTTTCGATTTAATCCTTAAAAGAAAGGTATAGGATTGATCCAAAAAAATTATTTATGGGAAGTTAGAACGGGAGATCAACATTATTCCTGGAGGACTCATGGTAAAATTTCTGAAGCTAGAAAACTAAGGGGAGCTTGAACAATTGAGAAAGAAAATGATTAACAAGGGGAGAACCAAACTAGAGGATAACTTGGAGGATGCTAGGTAGGACCAACGGTGGCGCACATGGTTGATCCTTGAAAACTAGCACCCCAAACCTTTGGAAGGAATATTGGAAAACATTTGGAAGGATTTACAACATAGGTAGATCCTTATCTCGAGGAAAAAAGACAAGCTCATATGGGGTTATGGCTGCAAAGGCATCTTTCGTGTTAAGGAAGCTTATCACTTAGAAGTAGGTCATCGAGACAATAAGCAAAGGAAATATGGACCAAAGTATGGAAATGATACTTATGGCCCAATTTTTTTATGTTTTTATGGTTGGTAATTAAAACAAACCCGTCACATGGGATAATATCAAGAAGTGTAATCTTTAGGGCCTGTCTCGTTATCCCCTTTGCCTCATGAATCATGAAACCTTGGAGCATTTGTTCAGTCAATTCTCTTTCTCCGATGGGCTTCAAAGAATGTGGGAGAATTCTTCTCTAAAACAAATAAGATTTTGGACAACCCCTAGGATACTGTAAGGAATTGGTAGAAACGAGTATTTGAAAACCCTATTCTTAATTGCATTTGGAACATATCCCTAGGACTCATCCTCTAGGGTATTTGGAAGAAGAGAAATATGAGGATATTTAAGGGTAAGGCAATGCTACTAGAAGCTATATGGGATATTTATGTGAAGAATGTCAAGGAAACGATTCTTGCAATAAATTGGTTAGTCCAATACTGGCAAGTACCGGGAGGGGAATCTAGAAATATGCAAGCATGGTTTCCATCGATCCCTGTAGGTCTGCTAGTCACCCTTTCCCCGTTCGGTGTTGTCTCTAGCCGTTCTACTTGGTGCCCCCTCGGATCCATTTGTGAAACTAAATTTTAATGGGGTAGCTAAAGGCAACCCATGCCCAACTAGTTTTGGAGGCATAATTAGAGACCATATAGGTAAGCCTTTGTTTATTTTCTCAGGGATAATAGGAAGTAACATAAACAATGCAATAGAACTATTAAGTTGATAATGGGGTTATAATATACTGAAAACCAAGGATTCCAGAGTATGTGTGTAGAGGGAGACTCCCTTATTATCAATAACATGATTTGCAGATTACATGCAAGAACTCATTTCCACAAGGTATAAAAAAGTTGGAGACTACAAGCATTGTTAGAACAGGCGAGGTAACTCAGAGCGATCACACCAGAGCTTATCCTAGCCCACATAAGGTGATTAGGGAACAATGTTTCACATCTATTAGAAAATTATGGTTGCTTGGAAATGTCTTCACCTCTCGCAGTAACTTAGAACAACTGTCTAGAATCTCCCATTAAACAAGCTTGCTAAAAAATAATACAGGAAGAACTTTCATCCCCAGATGGGGTAATTAATAGTGAGTCGCGGGGTGGGGGGGGGGCACATGCCACCATCCCACCAGACCAATGAGCATGGGGAAGTGTTAATGTGCCCCCTGCAAATGTCATAAGCCTAAGTGGGTTTGAGAAAACCAACACGGAAGTTGTATAGAAAGGAGTATGGATAGCAATGGGAAGTACTAATCTAGTGAAGGGTGGCATAAAGAATGTTTTGGGAGAAGATATAAGTAGTCATGGTTATTAGAATCAAGGCCAGAGGCATGAATTATTCATGACCACGATGCAATGAAAATATTTAACCCACAATGGGTGTGAAGATGTTAGGAGAATAGTTGAATTCTCGGGGATTGTCTAGGCAAGAGTGGCCACCTTAAGGATCAGATGAAAGGGGGAGTACGTGAGCAGGGAAAACAGGGCAATGGACATTGTTGGGCTTTGAGGTAAACTCAAACCACTCTGAGTAATTTCTATTTGAGAACCTGGTATTTTCCCACTGTGTGTGCTTACATTTCACCATTGTTCCATTTCTATAAAATAATTTTCTTATCCAATATCAATTCTTTGGGTATTCATAGTATTTATATCCATGATCAACCCCCTTCTGTAAGGTGGAAAAGGTTGAAGGAGAATTGGTTGGTGAAAAAATGGTTTGTTATTCAAGGGGGTTCTAGGTATTCTGCATTTTGTAATTGTGGGTTGGCTTCCAAGAGCACCAGGAAGCTGGGCTCATGAAACCACTGAGCACTGGAATAACTCTCTCTATGTGGTCTTGATGATCAGTTGATAGGGTAATTTTATAGGATACAAATACAAATTAGAAGAAAAAGGAAGGTCAAGCTGGTGGGGGCCCTCAACTGTTGTCGGTTACCAAAAACTCCTTTAAGATGTGTTGGTTGAATGGTATATGGGACCGTTTGGTGGTGAACCTGAAGGGGGTGGCTGGTATCTCAGTTTCATTTATATTGACAAGGGCCAATAGGCTAGTTGGAGAGATAGGAGTTGGAATAGAGTTCGTAAGATTTTAGTCAAGAAGGGATGCAAAGTTGGGAGTGGTCGGAAGGCTTCAATTGGGAAAGAACCCTCTCCACAATGTGCCCTATTGGACAATGAAGGTGTCAAGTGCAGAACAATTCTAAGTGAGTTGAGAGAACAATGAGATTAAGGGAGAGAGGTCCCTATGAAATGAAACAGACTGTATTATATAACTTGGATTATTGAGATTGTCATCAACATGCCGAGGGAGAGAGGTAGGCAAAGGAGGGGTGCAACATATTAAGTGGAGAGAGCTCAAAAAGGTGGTTCCAGGCTACAGAACACGGTGGTAAGATTTGTTGCGAGATCTAGGGAGCATGTCCCTGAGCAAGTGCAAGAGTATCTATCGAGATATTAAAAGGAAACATCCTCATAGAGAACTTCACTATCAGAAGATGAGGTGGTAATAGAATGGACAAGGTGGATTTTGGATACAAGGAACCTTCATAGTCAGGCCAACCAATATTTGCAGGTAGTGGATCTCTATTGGCAGGTTAAATTCCTATTGGGACCCACATTAATGGAAAATTAGAAGGTAAAAAAGGATCTTCTGCAGACTCTAGACCACATGCATGGTCAAATGGAACACTACAACTGCTAGTTGGAAAAGATAGATCATTGGTTGGTCTGGATAGAGAAGCATCTCAAAATACCACTTGTTGAAGCTAGCAATCTAGGAGCTTTGTTGGAACCTATTTTAGTCGTGGTCTCTGACTCGAAGTCAATCCCCTTAATGTGTGATGAAAAAAACTTTTGATTTCGTTTTTGTAACTTTGTGTGTATGTGGTCAATTAGGCCAATGCTTTAGCATAGGCTTTTTGTGTGTTAGATCCTTTTATTTTCAACTATCTATAATGCCCCTACGAGAGGTACAATTTTGTCTGTGGTTCAGCCTCCCTTGGGTGTGACTGGCATGAATCTTTTAAGTTCATAAATAATCTAAATATAAATAATTAACATTATAAAAATATATATTTTATTATGTTTGAGGAACTCTACAATTGAGCATGGGGAGATGTAGTAGTGATCGTAAATGGAGCATTAAATAAAAAAATACTAACATAAAATAAAAACCATAATGTCGACTTAATTAAAAAAGTAATAAAAATAATAAATGGATTTAATTCAACTTGTTACATGTAATTTTGTTGCTATTAATAAAATTACAGACCATTTTTTCAATAAAAAACTCATAACATACATAACACATTAAAATAAATTTGAACAAGGCCACGTAGCTAGCGTTCCTTGCCACTTAGTTTTATTATTGAATTTTGACTAGTGAAATTTTGTTTGTGATATATTGTACTACATACATGAACTTTAATATGATTGGTTACTGGAAAAAAATGGCTAGTACATTTTCGCAAGTTACAATGACTAAAGAAAGTGCACCAAACCCTTTTGATTGGACAACTAGATGATTCACATCATTACAAGAACAATACAATGTACAAGAATGCTATCATTAAGAATGTAGAATATCTTCATGTTTTATATTAAAAAAAATCAGGTTATGTTTATTTCACTTAAGAATCCATTATTACCACACGTGAAGTTAACCAATAAGAACATTCCATGTTATGTTTTTTTCACTTAACAATATGTTATTACCACAAGTGAAGTTAACCAATGATTGGTACAATAGAGACATTTCACAACTTAAAATAATAAATTTAGCAATTTGAAAATTGTTTTCACCAATATCCCAAGAAAGACCAAGGCTACTTCAACTACGACAAGATATTATGTCTAAGGCTACTTAACTTACGACAATATATTATGTCTAAAAATCGATAAACAATAATTGTTTGGAGATTGACACCAACCTTGGAGACAAGTTTTGACCGTGATATTTTAAGAAAACAACAAACATTATATATATAAATTAATATAAATTATAACACAATGTATAAAACTCACTACCATATGTTCTAAATAACATACCTAGGTACAACATTAATTGTGACCTAACTCAATGCATAAGGCTCTTTGCTATATATTGCTATCAATTAATGGTATATTAAAACTTAACATGTTATAATTTAAAGTCAAATTTATGCTATAAAATTATAGTAGTATTCAATACTAACTTAAAATAGAGACATTTCACAACTTAATAGTATGCAATAACATGTTTTTTTTTGCAGATCTCTGATTTTCTTCCAAACCGCGTTACATATTTGGCCTT
>APFE031480314.1:4498-14640 GCA_000404065.3 Pinus taeda | reverse complement strand
AGAGAAAATGTTCAAAGGCTCTCCCTCTCCATTTCCATTTTTTAAATAAAAGAAAATGTTCAAAAACTCTACCTAATTAATGAATAGTTTATTGATGTAAATTTTATTATAATTAAAAGTTATATTTAATCTAAAAAAACTCTCACTAATCAATGTTTATTGACTAGACATTGACTACTGTAATCTGTGAATTTCATTGCAATCGGAAATTTTCTCATCTAGGTAGGTACAAAATAAGCACAAATCACTGGAATAAGAGCAAATAACTAGATTGAAGGCACACAACTAGGCGAGAAGATTAACTTAAAATCACAAATCACTTGAATGAGAGCACATAACTATATTGAGGGCAGAAGTTCAAGCAAGAAGATTAACTTTATAAAATAGTATGTTAGATGAGTTATTTCAAACTAATTTACAGGAGTGCCTAATTGTATCACAATCACGAATATAATTTTTTGTATATTTAATTTTTTTTTTTTTTAACCATTATAATTAAATTTGATATTTGTATAATTTACGGAAGCGGTCAAGGAGCGTTACTATGTAAAAACATCACATTTAGTTATCACATTTAATCTAAGCATGTAGAAACGCTGCATCCTCTGTAATTGTGTAAAAGAAACCTTTGTAACTATGTAAAAACAAAATAGACAAAAAATTCTTTTCATTGGGTCACTGAGCCATTTTCTCTAGAAAAAGGATTTTGTCATTCTATTTAGATGCAACAACTAAGATAGGATCAGATTAGATAATTTTATCAATGGGATGGGACTAAAAGGTACAATCAACAACAAGAGCTTGTGGGAGTGCACAAAGCTACTCCAAAAGCATAAAGTAAGATCATCTAACAAAATACATGAAAAATATAACAAGCATATGTGGAAAAAAATGAAACAGAGCAAGGGCTAAAAGCCTAGAAGCAGAGGGCCCTAGCTCAACATCAACATTAAAATCAAAGTAAGAGTATAGTCAACATGTTTGTTTGTTTGTTTTTTTTTTTCTAAGCTTAACAAAAATAATAGAAAATAGGAAAATGCAAATAACTATTATTTATAGACACCAAATTGAAAGTGGAAATTTTCAAAACATATATGTAATGAAGAAGTTATAAATGTTGTTGTAGTAATATCAATATCAAAAAACAGTGAATCTTTTTTATTGTCATAATATCAAAAAAAGCAATCATATTGTTTTATCAAGTTTGGAACAAAAAAAGTTGAAATTGTTCACTATCATGTTCATTTTCCTTTCAGCATTGGGCTCTTAAGTTCTATGATATCATAGACTCTTGTTTTTGATAAATGGCCAATCCTACAATAAGAGAAATAATACAAAATGCTTATTATGCTTGTATAAATAAAAAGCTGAAGAATTTTGTTATATGACTAAACACTGGGAGACAAGACAAACTTGCTAGTTGAGACTATGGTTGAGTTTCTTTTGCTTGTTGTCGTGGTCGATATCTAAAATCTCATTGTCGCCATTTAGAGTGAAGATACTCTAAACTTGGAGATTGCGCAATATATAAATTGTTGTTGCTTTTTCTTGCAAATATTCTTGGTAAGACATTTGAGATAATGTTGGCAAAAACTGCTTTAAAACTAGTATTTTTCTAAGGCAACATCACAATGTGTTGTTATCAGGAGTTCTTATAATGTAGTTGATACAATGAAAAAAGAGAATCGGAGTATTTTGTTTTCATTTAGTGCAAAATATTGACATATCTTCTATTATTATAGTTGATGAGATTGGGCAACTGCAAAGTGCATACACAGGTTCAAATGTTGTGGAATATGCATTTGCAACCAGAAGTGTTCCTTGCACCTGCTAGAAAAGAAAACTAGTGAGAAAATGTATAATGGAAAATAAGTAATTGTGTAATTAAAAATGAGCAGATTATTGGATATGTACGTACCTGGTTTTGTTTGTTAATTAATTTTCTGAGATCCTGTTCTATTTAAGTATTCAAATTTGTGATGAATTTGGCCTATGTTGTACATAATGTTTTTTCCATGAGGTCTTTTCTTTTTGTTATGTTTTTGAAGAGCATAATCGACATTTCTCCATTTTGAAGTCTCTACTCAATTTCATTATAGATAGCTAGCAAGTTTTCAAATAGTTGCAGTTGTGACATAAAGGACAAAAAATAATAATCTTGTTATTGCATAAAGGCAATGAATAAAAATTCATAAATCTTATGGGTGAATGGTGTAAGGCATAGCAACTTACCGAGGCCATATCATCTTGAGAACTTCCATCTTTAATTTGCAATGTATATTGCATGCCAACTTTTTGAGCTGCTATTACAAGTGATGCAACTGTTGCTATTGGGAATGTTTCTATGCTTTCTCCCAATTGTTTTATTGTTGCATTGGGAACAAATTTGTATTCTATGCAAATTGGGCTAATGTTTTCTACAATGCTTGTGTTGTCTAACAACAAAATGCGATCACAATCGTCATGGTCGTAATTTGTTTTTGGTAGAGTCTGGAAATTTGTCACTGCAATTCCTTTTCCTGGAAAGATCTTTTCATTGTGTTTTTCGATGAGTTCATTTGGAATAACCAATGTTATTGTCATCAATCCCTGCTGATTAGTGAGATCTGCACAATATTTGACGAGTTTTTTGTGCTTCGTCAAGAAATGTGATGTAGACAACCATTACATCACCATGGAATAATTTTCGAGTTTTGTGGATGTTCAATTCTTCAATTGATATTGGAATTGTCAATGGTGCATTTGAACTGTATACATATCAAGCAAATTAGAGTCAATTACAAAGAAACAATGTCGATGTGTATATTACAATGTGACAAATGCAAATAAGTGATGGGCATGGCTTGACTTGCCTTGTCGCTTCTTTTGTTAGTTGTTTTTCTTGCTTCAAGGTTGTGTTGATTGGATGCTCAAGGTTGTAAGTATTTGTTTCATTACACATGATAATGAGTGGAAGATGGAACTAGTGATATTGGAGACATGAAAAACAATTTTATAAATATATTTGGTGAATGGATATTTTCAACAGTATATGTAAATACTTGCCTTCTGCGTTTTTAATCGTTGCAGCTCTAATCCATTTTAGCTCTATAAGAGAAAAGGAATTTACATTAACAGTTTCTTTGGATATGGATACAAAAGATGCTTGCAAAAGAACAATAATGAATAGTTAAGTTTCAATGACAATAAAAGGGGAAAGAAAATGATATCAATTGCAGATATGGAAAGTGTTCAATGTGTTTTGTGATTCATCTGCATTTGTATCTAGCTTGTAAATCTTGTAGTTGTTTGTTATGTTAGACCATACATGATCAATGAGTGATGTGTGCACATAGGTAATTTTATCTAGTAGGAAATGGAGGTTGTGGCTATGCATATAGTATTTTACTGTCTTTGTTCTAGTGTTAAGTCCACAGATGTTAACATTGAAATATCCTACAATGATTATTGGTTTACTAATAGATATGTTGCAATATTTTTTTTCAAGAATATCTAGTATAGTGGGCAATGTGGCATAGGGCACTACGTAAACATTAACCATTGTAATTTGAATTCCATGTAGAATGATATTTGTCATCAATGATTCTACATTGTGTTCTTGAAATTGCATATGCTCAATAATTCTTATGTTTTCTTTGAAACATGTGAGCAATCCATATTTATAATGGCTTGATATGCAATTAAATGTTTTGAACTTTTGTTGCAATATTTATTGTTTCAAATGTGTTTCCTGTAGACATAGAATATCAACATCCATTAGATCATAGTCATTGAGGACATCATTGATATAAGTTTCTAGGTTGCGAGTGTTTAGAGAGAAAACTAGTGTGCATAAATTTCTATGCAAAGATTGAAAGTTGTAATCTAGTTCCCATTTTGCAAATTGTCATAGACGGTCCATTTCAGCTGTTATTTGCTACTTGACTTTGAAATTTTCTTTCTTTACTGGTTTTAATAGGAACAATGATTGCATGTTTCTAACATGAGACAAAGCTGTATAGACTAATCCGTATTCCAGTAGGATCAAATGTAAGGTTGTCTAGAATGAGGCCTTGTGATCTATGGATTGTGCGAGTACATGCTAATTAAATATGAAACTGTTTTCTTATTTTGATATAGCCTATTTTTGGTTGCGCTATTATTGGTTTTTCTATTCGCAATACGGGGATCCAATCTTTGAAAATGCCTTCACTATAGAAGTGAGCCAACTTTTCTACTTGGCAATGCCCTATGTTTGCATCAAAGAACTTGATCCATATGACATCATATTCATTTGTTTTTGTATAGGTTTTAATGATTCTGTCTACTCCATTAACAAGGCCATCTTGTGAATCATAATTTCCAGCATATATCTCAACTAACATGTTTAATTTTACGACTATCTGTGAAGGCAATGTTGCTGTATGTAAATGGGAAGGGAAATCACCATTGTTTTCTTCTTATTGATCAATTGCATCAATAACAATCTTGTCTCCAAGAACAATTGACAACATTTTATTGTTGTGCAAAGTGACATCTTTATTTTTATAAAATATATAGGGGAAAGTGGGGTCAATAGGTGCAGGTCTAACACAATTTCTGTTCAAATTTTGCAAATCATCTTTTGTTTGAGTGTTTTTATTCAATATTGAGATGAATTGCTCGTCTGTTTGACACATTGTAATATGAAATTCATAGCACTTTTCATTTTCTTGCCAAAAGTCATATGGGACTAGTTGTTTGTTGACAATAGGTAGTTCGAATATCAAGAAGTCTTGTATAGGTTGTGCTTGATAGAGATCACCACAAAAAATGATATCAGCATTTCTAAAATATTTTGTTTGGACATGTTTTATGTTCCTCAATTGATCATCAATGCAAAACAAGAACCGACTTCCAAGTAGGGAAACCTCATCAATGAAAACTAGTCTCAATTCTTGGTAAAATTTTCCGAGTGCATCCAATGTTTCATTGCTAAGCGGTGTGGGGAAAGACTTGTTAAAAGGAATAAGCAGTGCAGAGTGGATTGTTGTACCACCTGCATTATATGAAACTTTGCCTGTGTATGCTAGTATCAAACCCTTTGGTTTCAAAGGATCAGTTTAATGATGTGCATCATAAAGCCACATGAGCAATTGGAAGATTACTTTTGCTATGAATGTTTTGCCAGTTCTAGCTCCTCCAGTCAAGAATAAATATAGTGGTTTGTACATGTCCATACGCTTCTTCATTGCAGTGTATTTGATAATTGCTTGTTGTTCTCTATTGAGCATTCTTCTTAATCTGCGATATTCTGCATTTGTGAGTAGAAATGGATGCTCTAATAAGTGGAATCTGATATTTTGTTGTCTTTTTCTTTCATGGTGATTGGAATGTTGTAAATCTATTTCCAAGTGTTGAAAATAGCAACAAGAAATGATAAAAATAAAATCCGGGATATTCCAATTTTAATTTTTCCTTGAATTAAATTGTGAATTAAAATCGAATTTAGTCTCACCAGCTGCTTGGAAATAGTTAATTAATTCATTATGAATCAATTAGTTGGAGAAATTCAAGTTAGAAGTCTCTCTGCAGTCATGCAACAATTATCCCTTAAATTAAGGAGATTATCCCTTAATTAAGGATATAAGATTGAGTTGTAATTAGTTAGCTCAGTTTACTGAGTTAAGTCCAGTTAAATTAGCTCCAAACTGTTTGAGGAACTAACTGTGAGTTATCAGTTAGTTGATGCATGCATGCACTTAACCAGTGTACTCCAGATAACTGAAGATTCCCTCATCAGTAACTCATGCATGTCAGTTCTGAGAAAGACCCAGTTGAGCTAAATGTCAAGGACAATGTATTATCAGTTGCATGTGTTTTCCTATAAAGGAAATTCATGCATACAGTCAAGGTAAGGTTCCTTGAGGATTGCGCAGTTTTGACAGTGTGTGAGAGCAGTGTTCCACTAGGTGAAGGAGATCATCCCAGAGGAACTATGCAAGGAAATAGGAGCTTGGAGGGTAGGGAGGAAGGCTTGTGAGAAGCTTTGATTGCCTGTGAGCATCCAGGAGGATTGTACTGAGAGATGGCTAGCTGTGAGAGCTAAGGATTTGTATAATTCTGATGTATTTCCACCTTGCATGATAATATAGAGAGTGGGGTTTTTAGCTGAGGCTTTCCCCTGAGTATTTTCTGTGTTTCATGTGCATTGATTCTTCTTCTTGTTGTTATATTGTTTAGCTCTGACTCAGGTCAATCTTTAAGCTTCTGCAAAGCAAATTTATAGTAGAAGTAGATTATAGTATTTTGCTTTGGTTATATTGCATTATCGGGTTAATCTACAGTTAGATTTTCTACATGGTCTTAGAGGTAGGTTTGTAGAGAATTTGCAGAATTTCTACATGGTATCAAAGCCAGGTTTGTAGAAATTTCTACATGGTATTGGAGCCAAGTTTATCAGAGCTGTGAATAGTATACTGAGAAGAGAATTCGAAGCTTGAAGTTTGGGGTTGCAGGTGCAAACCAAATTCATATCATACTTCAATTGAGATTGGACATTATGCAACTAATTTCCCATCGAAGAAGTCCAAGAAGGGATCCTTGGAAGGATCGGAAGGTGAGGCATTAGTCTTTTAGTTCGAAATGGACTTTACCCTCATCGCATGCATGGTGTCATCAATGATGGGTTGTGTTTGGTATCTTGACAGTGGAGCTTCATTCCACATGACTGACGATAAAAGTTTATTCAATACCCTAGAGGAGAAAGACCTCAAGATGCGCATAGAGATGGGTGATGATGAAAGGTATAGTGTTTCAGGAGTGGGCACAGTTTCTTTTAAGAGGGAGCATGGAGCTCCTATCACCTTGATAGATGTGAAATATGTGCTTGGACTGAAGAAGAACTTGGTATCAGTCGTGATGTTGGAGGACAAAGGCTATGATGTTGTCTTCTGTAAGGGAAAGGTTTTCCTTAGACACATCACCATGAGATAGGTGAAACAGATCAGTTCACGAGTTAATAACCTGTATGCTCTTAAGGTTCAAGATGCATGCAAAGCCTTGAGGAGCAAGGAAAATGTTAGAGACTTGTCGGTTGAGAGGGAGAGTAAATTACCTCTCAACATACAGCCCCAGAAGAAGTCTCATACAATTGTGGAGGAGCCACAATTGGAGAAGTGGGTAGAGGGATCACATGCAGCCATACCCCTAGGTGTGAGGTGGGGCGATGTGAAATGATAGTCCCATGAAGGATGAAATTGGGCAGGGTCAATTGAGAGGTTTTATCTCATGGATCACACCTTGCTACAGGAGTCCAAAGTACATAGTAGTGGGAGGAATCAGCGGGATTGATGCAGTCATAGATCAAAGTGATAGAGGCAAGAGCAGTTAGATACTGAGGAGTGTAGAGAAGGATTGAAAATAGTGGAGAAAGGCGGAGTCAACAGAAGCACAAAATTTTCAGTTGACAGAGGCAATAATAGTCAGAGACTTTGATGATAGATGCATCATACTGATTCAAGTTGGATGTTTTTTGTTTCTGAAGTTGCTGGAGCAGCAACACTAGAGAGAAGTGTTGCATGCATAATAGTCCAAAGGTTCACGATCGGGATCGAGTTGATTTCCTTTCTTGTTGAGAGGGAGTGTTGAAAATAGAAACAAGAAATGATAAAAATAGAATCCAAAATATTCCAATTTTAATTTGTCCTTGAATTAAAATTGTGAATTAAAATCAAATTTAGTCTCACCAACTGCTTGGAATTAATTAATTAATTCATTATGGATTAATTAGTTGGAGAAATTCAAGTTAGAAGTCTTTTTGAAGTCATGCAACAATTATCCCTTACATTAAGGAGATTATCCCTTGATTAAGGAGATAAGATTGAGTTGTAATTAGTTAGCTTAGTTTACTAAGTTAAGTCCAGTTAAATTAGTTCCAAACTATTTGAGGAACTAATTGTGAGTTATCAGTCAGTTGATGCATGCATGTACTCAACCAGTGTACTCCAGATAACTAAATATTCCTTCATCAGTAACTCATGCATGTCTGTTCTGAGAAAGACCCAGTTGAGCTAAATGTCAAGGACAATGTACTATTAGTTGCATGCGTTTTCCTATAAAGGAAACTCATGCATGCAGTCAAGGTAAGGTTCCTTGAGGATTGCACAGTTCTGACAGTGTGTTAGAGCAGTTTTCTACTGGGTGAAGGAGATCATCCCAGAGGAACTAAGCAAGGAAATAGGAGCTTGGAGGGCAGAGAGGAAGGCTTGTGAGAATCTTTGATTGCCTCTGAGCATCCAGGAGGATTGTACCGAGAGCTGGCTAGCTGTGAGAGCTAAGGCTTTGTATAATTATGATGTATTTCCACCTTGTATGATAATATAGATAGTGGGGTTTTTAGCTGAGGCTTTCCCCTTAGTATTTTTTGTGTTTCATGTGCATTGATTCTTCTTCTTCTGGTTATATTGTTTAGCTTTGATTCAGCTCAATCTTTAAGCTTCCACAAAGAAAATTCACAGTAGAAGTAGATTATAGTATTTTGCTTTGGTTATATTACATTATCGGGTTAATCTACAGTCAAATTTTCTACATGGTCTTAGAGGTATATTTGTAGAGAATTTGTAGAATTTCGACATGGTATCAGAGCCAGGTTTGTAGAAATTTCTACATGGTATCAGAGCCAAGTTTATCCGAGCTGTGAACAGTATACTGAGAAGATAATTCGAAGTTTGAACTTCAGGGTTGCAGGTGCAAATCGAATTCATATCATACTTCAATTGAGATGGGACATTATGCGACTAATTGCCCATCAAAGAAGTCCAAGAAGGGAACCTCAGGAGGATCAGGAGGTGAGGCATTAGCCTCTCAGTTCGAAATGGACTTTACCCTCATCACATGCATGGTGTCATCGATGATGGGTTGTGTTTGGTATCTTGACAGTGGAGCCTCATTCCACATGACCAACGATAAAAGTTTATTTAGTACCATGGAGGAGAAAGACCTCAAGATGCGCATAGAGATGGGTGACGATGAAAGGTATAGTGTTTTAGGAGAGGGCATGATTGCTTTTCAGAGGGAGCATGGAGCTCCTATCACCTTGACAGATGTGAAATATGTGCCTGGACTGAAGAAGAACTTGGTATCGATCGTAATGTTGGAGGACAAAGGCTATGATGTTGTCTTCTATAAGGGAAAGGTTTTCCTTAGACACATCACCACGAGACAGGTGAAACAAATCGGTTCACAAGTGAAGAACCTGTATGCTCTTGAGGTTCAAGATGCATGCAAAGCCTTGAGGAGCAAGGAAAATGTTAGAGACTTGGTGGTTGAGAGGGAGAGTAAATTACCTCTCAACATACAGTCCCATAAGAAGTCTCAAACAATTGTGGAGGAGCCACAATTGGAGAAGTGGGCAGAGGGATCACATGTAGCCATACCTCCAGGTGTGAGGTGGGGTGATGTGAAGTGATAGTCCCATGAAGGCTGAAATTGGGCAGGGTCCATTGAGAGATTTTATCTCATGGATCGTACCTTGCTACGAGAGCCCAAAGTACATAGTAGCAGGAGGAATCAGTGGGATTGATGCAATCAGAGATCAAAGTGACAGAGGCTAGAGAAGTCAGATACTGAAGAGTGCAAAGAAGGATTGACAACAGTGTAGAAAGGCAGAGTTAACAGAAGCACAAAGTTTTCAGTTGACAGAGGTAATAGCAGTTAGAGACTTTGATGACAGATGCACCATATTGATTCAGGTTTGATGTTTTTTGTTTCTGAAGTTGCTAGAGCAACAACAATAGAGAGAAGTATTGCATGCATAACATTCCAAAGGTTCATGATAGGGATTGAGTTTAATTCCTTTCTCGTTGAGAGGAAGTGTTGAAAATTGCAACAAGAAATGATAAAAATAAAATCTAGAATATTCCAATTTTAATTTGTCCTTGAATTAAAATTGTGAATTAAAATCGGATTTAGTCTCACCAGTTGCTTGGAAATAATTAATTAATTCATTATGGATTAATTAGTTGGAGAAATTCAAGTTAGAAGTCTTTCTGTAGTCATGCAACAGTTATCCCTTAAATTAAGGATATTATCCCTTAATCAAGGAGATAAGATTGAGTTATATTTGAGTTGTAATTAGTTAGCTCAGTTTACTGAGTTAAGTCCAGTTAAATTAGTTCCAAACT
>APFE031480313.1:60374-104215 GCA_000404065.3 Pinus taeda | reverse complement strand
TTATTTTAAATAAGTTATATATTTAAATGATTTATTTTAAATTAAAATGTAATTAAATGTCTTATTAAAGTGATTTTCTTTGAATTATATATGGAGTGCATAATAATAAATCACATTTTTCATATATATATATACACACATTTTTTACTAACATGCTAATTGTGGTTTTTTTGAAGGGGTGAATTTATGGTATTAAATGATCTCAGGTCGCATGTTTCGCATGCGAAGGAAAATACTGGAGAATACAAAGGTGTATCTGGGGATCAACACTTTCGTCACCACTTGTCTGACAGTCATCCATGCGTGGCGGTTATACCATGCATAGGTTCAACCATAGGGTTGTTTGTCAAATCGTTTTAAATGCAGGCAAGCGGTGCGCAAGGGAAATTAGTCTCACATTCATTTTGTTTGAAAATCCCAACCTTGATGTTGGTTATGACTACAATGTGCATGAATCTGGTGTTAAATGAGGATATTAATATGTGTGCCATCAACCACACTTGTCCTCCTTTACTTCTACAAAATTCAAGAGGTCTTTTCGGCTCTTGTCATTCACACGTCATTGCTTATTTCTATAAAGAGAGGGAGCTTGCCCTAGGGTGGTAGATTTTCTACGATGTTTTCAGCTTTGGTAACCTCCTCCTATCTATCCTCCATTACAATTTAGTAATGTTGGTGCATGGAGATTTCGATGAAGGTCAAGTGATATATTTTAGTCCTTTGAGTTTTTTGTTTTTCATCAACTCACAGTTTACGGTGAACTGTTAGGTTTTGGTAGTCTGGTTCATTCTTGTAGCTGTCCATGTTTTTCATACTCTTTTTATATAACACCACGACATGCCCTTCATTTCAGTTGGTCGTTGTATTATCCTCTACCCCCTCCGAAATCATCGATTTTGTGGGTGTCTCATTCAATTGATCGATTCTCGTCTCTAGTGCCTGGTACATGGGCACCTTCTTAATTTGGTTCTGATCTAGTTCTTGGCTGGGTATTTCGATGCCTCTTAAGTATAGTTTTCATATTCCATCGACACCCACAAAGCCAGAGTCAAGAGGAGGTCTATATTGCGATTAGTACGGGAGCATCCATCTTGTTCATGGTTGACGTTGTCTTTCTTACGTATTTCGTTACAATTTCACTCGTGTTGAAACTTCTTCACATTCCAGTCCACCCCCTTCACTTGCATTCGAGTCCTTTCTCTCACAAACTCTCATCCCGTCACCACTTTAGTCTCGGGGTTCGATTCTAGGTCACGAGTTTGGAGTCTGGTCATTCTTCCTATGTTAACCTAGTCGTGTTAGGTCATTCTGCCTAATACATGTTTTCATGGCCCCTTAGTTGCGCAAAGCTAGTCGATGGGTTGGTTTGCTTGAAGTTCCATTGCTTTACCTTGACATCTATTTAGCTGGCACTTCATGGCCTACTGATTTGACTCTATCCCTCCAAAAGTGAGGAACGAGATCCTTCATTTGGAAGCAAAGGAGTTTCATGACAAGATATATTTCTCTAATACTGAAATCAGTGGTCGCAACTTCAGGTGAACTCCAGATCTTGGGGAATTTTGTAAAAGAAGACTTCACTTTTTACATTCAGTGGCATTGCACCGTCAACTTGAAACATTGTTTCACATGGTCATTAGGGACAAGTATGTTGATCACTACCAGTTATTTATAGGACAAGAGGAGATTAAAAGGATCCTCTAGGACATCAGATACAATCTCAATGATATAGTTGTGAGACTCATACACTTGGAACACTATTTGGTCTCCAACTCTAGCTCTGGCTCTGACTCGCTTACCCACACACCAACTATGATCAATGCATTTTTAGAGGATTCATCCCAAGGAAACTCCAATACTCTACCTCTAGTCATTATATTGGATTAACATTCTTTTATGGCACTTGGTTTATCGTTTGATATGTCTTATCTATCTATGTCTATCTCTCTTATGTTTCTACAATTTTATTTCAATGCCCATTAAGAACTCATGTATGTAATTTCCATTGGGCTACATAATATGTCAACTATTAAGTATTTTCTGATGTCTTTTTTGGCTAATATTGGGATTAGGCCAACATCGGTTTTTCAAACATCTGGTTTAGGAGATCCCAAAGAGTTTTTAGTAAACCAAAACTATCAATGTACTAGCAGTTTTTTGGTAATATAAATATCCTTATATAGATTACAAAAAAGGTCATGCTGAGTGTGCCATATAAAACTTACTTGTCTATAGGAAAATAAAGCCTAAACTCCTCTCAGGTTGAGCTTATGATTTTTGTTTTTATTTTTTTTGGGGGGGGGGGGGGGGTGGGGCTGGGGTGGGCTGGGCATATTTTTAACCATCACTTAAAAGTATAAAATTATTTTACTTGATGTGAGAATTGAAATATTTTACAAATTGACTTCTTTGATTTGATATTAAATATTCATTATCATTTACTTTACAAACAAATAATAAATATAACAAAATTTCCCTACGAATACTTTAACTACACTAGCAAGATATGATTTCCATTGTTGGGTAGATGGCCTTATTAGTAGGATATACATCCCTTTTTCTTCATTCAAAAAACACTTTTATGAGTTCATCCACATTATTTCTATAAATGCAAGTGTGACAAGATCCAAAGACTAGGGGACCTCTCATGTGAGTCGCACAATTTCATTTCCTCAAATGTTTAGGATACAATACTCATGGCTCTTTGCTTACAATTTTCTAAATGTAATCGACATGCCTCTCATGTTACATACTCCATGAAGATTCTACGTAAGTAAGTTTCCATACCTAGGCTGCACACAAAATTTACATGCAATAATAAGTAGGAGGCTTGGTATAATCTACATGCTAGAGGCTTTGATGTTGTGCCAAAGTAGGTGTAAAATAGCCAATGGGAACTGAAAATGACGGCAATTGAAACCTTCATGTGGAAATTGCAACAAGAACATGGCTTGGAAAATTATTCAAGCAACAAAATATCATGACACATATATGGGAAGGGACTTCAACAAACCCACCAACACAATCCCACACAAAACTTCAAAAAAAATATACTAAAACACTTACTTATTAAGCCTCACACACCTAAGATAATGTAATATACACCAAAATGATCTCACATCTCTCATATATTTCTTGACGGGAGTTACACCAAGAGCTAATAGCCCAAAGAAAAGTGGAGAGGGGAAAATGTGTAGTGACTCTAGAGCCATAAATAATATCACCATCAAGTATAGATTTCCTCTACACATATGTCTAAGTGGTGCCAACTATTTTGAAAAATTTGATTTAAAAAGTGGGTATCATTAGATTAGGATAAGTGAAGGAGATGAGTGGAAAAAAACCTTCAAAGCTAATGATAGAATACATCAATGGTTGGTCATGCCTTTTGGTTTGACTAATGTTCCTATTATATTCATGAGACTCATGAATGAAGTCCTTGAAGAGTTCATAATACAGTTTTTGATTTTATATATATTAATGATATTATTGTGTTCAATCAAACAAAGGAGGAACATCTTAGGCACCTAAATTTGGTTCCAAAAAAGTTGCATCAAGAAAAATTCTTGATAAATCTAAAAAAATATTATTTCGTGAAAACAAACCTAGATTATTTGGGCTTTGTAATTTCACAGGTTTGAAAATGGATCTCGAAAAGGTGAAAGCCACTAGGAGTGGCCTTCCCCAAGAACTATATCTTTATTCATGAGCTCTCATGGATTAGTAAGATTCTGCATGAATTTTATTAGAAATTTAGTGGTATATGTTCTTCGATAGTTATCCTTTTAGGTAGATAGTTGTATTTGAAAGAAGTCTTAAATTATTGAAAGTGAAGATCACAGATAAACATGTATTAGCTCTCCCAGACTTCAATAAGTTGTTTCAGATCAAATGTGATTCCAATGACACTCATATATGGGTTTTGGAAGCCAAGATGAGAAACAAGTTGCTTATTTCAGTGAGAAGTTGAATGAGGCAAAAAAAAAGTACTCCACATATGGCAAGGAATTCTATGCAGTCATCCAAGCCCTAAAGAAGTGGAGGCATTATCTTATGTCTAAGGAATATGTTTTATATTTTGACAATCATGCTTTGCAATTTAGTACTAAATAGGACAGCTTGAATAAAAAACATGCTATGTGGGTAGAGTATATGCAGAATTTTACATTTGTTTCAAACATATTAGTAAGAATACTAATAAATTTGTTGATGCTTTGACCATAAAATGTCTAATCTTGCAGGTATTTCAAGTGAATGTCATGGGATTGGATCATCTCCAAGAACTTTATAAAGATAATACATATTTTAAGAAACTTATTAGCCATATGAGAACCAAGTAAGAAAAGGTAGGATTTCCTTCCATAGGTTGAATTTGCTTACAATGATTCACCAAATTGAAGCACTGGATTAAGCCCATTTAAAATTGTTCATGGATTGCTTCAACGAGGATTGTCTGAGAGCAAAGATTTAAGAAAATAATACCTAGGGAGCACTAATGGAGAGGACTTTTCTACATCCATGCAATATTTGAATGAACAAGTTAATGAGCTGATATAGGAAAAGACTATAAAGTATCAACAAAAAGTAGTTTTGAAGAGTAGGTTAATTTTAAAGAAGGAGGTGTAGTATTGACACACATAAGGAAAGAGAGGTTTCCCAAGACAGAATATAACAAGCTCAAACTAAAAAAGATCGGACCATGCAAAATCTTAAGGAAATTTTCAACCAATGGTTATGAGATAAAACTTCCTAGTGGTATTGGAATATCTCTAATCTTTAATGTAGAACACGCACACCCTTATGTTGATAACGAGTCAAAAATACCAACAAGTGGACGAGACAATAATAAAGATCAATTAATCGAATGGATTAAGAAACAAACTATAGCTAAGCCAATGTAAATGGAGAAGATTTTCGACAAAAAAATGGTGAGAATTGGACAAAAAGATTAGTGAGAAAAATTAGAGATACAAAATACTACAAGTATTTGGTCAAATGGAAAAATTACGAGTACATGATTCTACTCAGGTACCTATTGCAATTATACAAAAAAGAGAGAGAGAAAATTTTTGTTTATTAGGAGTCTAATGCAAGGGCATCAAGCAAATCTTCCAATCAGATTTCTAAAAGTCCAAGATTCATGTTTTTTTTTTTCGAAATATTTTAATTTAATTTTTTTTGTTGTAATAGATAAAGGAAATAAAAAGAAGATATTCCCTCTCTTTATTAAGTGATAATTGAGTGGATGTAGGGTCATTCACATTTCCTACTCAAAATAGAAACTCATATCCTACTGGTTTGGATATCAGATTTCTAATATCAGTAATAAGAATTCGAATTCAAGCTCGTAGAGCGTTAGGGATTGAAATTTGTGAAGGTGTGAAGGCCAAGGAAAAAACTAACATAGTGGATAACCTTAGCGTGCTCATTGCTATGATTTGAGTATTCTGTTACTTTTTTCTTTTTCTAATAATGATTAGATCATTGTATGCGTTTCTTTGGAGTCACCCTAGTGTCTAAATGGACGTGTAATTCATGAGAGAACTAGGAGGATCGTATCGAGGGTTTAACTTCAAATTGCAGAACGTGTGGCTGTAGGAAAACGTTGGATTGAGCCCAAAATGAGGTAAAGTTTATAATCCTAAAATCCATACCACCGTTTAAACTTTAACAGAGGAAGCAAACCTCAGTTCAAATCCATAATGAGCTACAAAAAATAATTACTCTATTTTTCCTTAACGGTTCAACGCTAATTTGGAATCGGCCAGATGAGTGATGGATACTTTGGTCAACATTTTAGGGGTGATTGTGCTTGCTCTTTTCATAATCGATTTTGAGTGGAAAAGGCGAATATTCGATCTTTTTTATTTGAATTCTGGTAATGTTGCGAGTTCTAGTAATTTATGAAATTCTTGTAGCTCTAGGAGTGCCCAAAATGATTTCCTATAGCGTAATAGTATTCCGATAATGATTAAACTATTTATGTATCGCCTATGTAGTAATGGTCATTCATTCCTATAGAACGAATTATTTCCTGGATTTATGTAGCGCCCATTCTAGTAATGGTCTGTTTGTTTAGCGCCCATACAATGAGTTATTTCCTGAATGAGTTTGCTGAATAGAGGTCATCAAAAAATTCTGAAGTGTCCCACACAACGACGTATGAACATTTGAGCTTGCATCAAAGAAAAATTGTATTTTTCTCTTACACATTTAAACCATCAACCTTGGCTCCATTCCTATCATAGAAAATAGCATGTTGTTTCCCTTTATTCTATAGGGTAACTACACCAAGAATATGTTAGTGCTATTTGAGAATCCTTTTGGATCTAATAATTGCACATAGATTTTTGTTGTCCCCAAGACATATTTACAACTTTTTGGTGTTAGAATGAATTTGGCATATGGATTTCATATGGACATATTGAGTTCATATGCACGTCATAAAACATCATATTAACGATGATGTTTTTGAATAACAATTTTTCGTTTATAAGATCAAGCAACAAATATTCCTACGAGGAAAACTAATCCAACAATATATGGTGACCACCTATTTCTATCACGGTGACCACCCATTTCTACCATTGACTCAACAATTATATGCTGTCTTTGCATTTTTTTAATGGTATTTTGAATCTCAAATTTTTGGGGCTATTTCAGGGCTCACATGGTATTTTTTCACCATTCATGGGGCCAAGGATTTCCATGGGATGTCTCACCCTTAGCCAAAAGTTGTAATCCTTATATAGTTATTTCCAACAAGCTATTTTGCACCATGTGTAGAGATTGTATGCAAACTTTTTTGCACTCGGAAGGCTATGTATCAACTAATCGCCTCAACGACTAAGAACCTTTTGGAACTCCAACCATTGGGGTAAGGGTTTTGAACCTTTAGGGTTATTTATTTATGTTAAAATGTCATTTTTTGACATTTTAACACCATGTGTAGAGATTGTATGCAAACTTTTTTGCACTCAGAAGGCTATGTATCAACTAATCACCTCAACGCCTAAGAACCTTTTGGAACTCCATCCACTGGGGTAAGGGTTTTGAACCTTTAGGGTTATTTATTTATGTTAAAATGTCATTTTTTGACAACCTATAGTAGCTTTTGAGAATCATTGTTGTCACCATCTCTCTCTATTTAGAGATAAGTTTCCACCACTATAGCTAATTTTGGTTCTACAATGTTTTGTGATTTTAAAGTTTAATAGAAGTTGAGTTTCCACTATATTATTGTGCTCTCTACTACATTTTTGTGTGTGTGTGTGTGTCCCATTTTCTTTCATACCATTCATTATGATCCTTCTATAACCCATATCACTAATTTCCTTCATCTTCGTTCCTTGTTAGGTGTGAAGAAATTTGTCATTATGGGGGCATGGCGTGTAGTTCCTCCTTCCTTCTACCCAATTCCAAATTATTACTATGGAAGGTTCTGGTGCATTTTTATTTTTTTCACATTTAATGATAAACTATATAGAATAAATAACTCTGTAATTATAGAAAATAAAGAAATGGAGTTATCAAGAGAAGTTTGACTTACTTCACTTAATGGATCTTGATCCTACAATGCATTAATGGATCCTAAGTTGGAGTAAGATTAACTTGGAGTAGGCTTTTGTTTTAAGCTTAGATAATTGAGTTATGTCTCGATTAAATATAAAGAGGTCAATATTTGTCATGATAGCATCCACTCTATAAAAAAGACATGTAGATAGTTGATTCAATTGATATTTAGTTCAACATTCCATTTTCTTCATGGATATTTGACATGTGAAGGTATCTACCATGTAATACCTCCATGAGTTTGAAGTTCTACTATCATTTTATTACCAAGTGTGATTTCAATCATTCACCACATTTGAAACATTTTTAACCTCATGTTGAGTGCACCTTTTTTGAATTCCCTATCCTACCACCTATATCTAGTAAAGAGCTCTTAAATAAAGAGGCAACTTCACCATTTGCTAGTTGAAGGTGATATAAAATTCAACACTCCTCACCATGTATCAGTGATGTCTAATATTCCCATTAATGAAAAAAATGAATGGAGGCTCACCACAAATGATAAAAAACACTTAGTAACCTACTTATTTAGATCTATTTTACGCATATTAAGGATATACTCAACCAATGTATAGGTTCCTTGATTTTTGCCAAAATAGATCTAGTAACTATTGCCAACTTCAAATCGAGCCCCATGACACTTGAATATAGTGTTCAACAAAACTTTTGTCATATATGAATCACTAGAAATTCCACTCATCCTCACCAACACCCTTGTCACCTTCGTGCACCTTATTAATTACATTTTTCATTTGTATCTTGGGCATATTAGGGTTTTTTGGTATATTTTTGTCTTGATGGCACTAAAATCTTTAACTATTTTAGCACAAACCATCTCTAGCACCTACATACCATCTTTACTATGCTCTATTGTTACAAAATCTAAGAAAAGTTGTAAAAGTATTTATTTTGAAAATTTTGTATTCAATATTTTGGTTTCATTATGCATCATTAGGGAATACTTATGATCCTATGCAACATATTTTCCCTCTTAAACTGGCTTCTCCCACACAAAATCATACATGCCAAATGCTTTCATGATACTATGAGCCACTATTTTAAATTCATTTACCAATTCGCATTATTGCTTGCACATGCCATCATCTATCTAACAAGAAATCATTCACTAAATCAACCATTGTTGGTTAAGCCTTGAAGAAGAATAGGAATGCATTATGTTCTATTCTAGTGCTTCAATTATGTGATCTACATTAGCTATTTGAGATTCAGTTGGATGCATTTCTATATTTTGGTAATGTGGTCCTTATACAAGCAAGGTCCACCCCATTACATATCATTTGGAAACTCTATTATTTGTTAATATTAAATACAATGTTTATAATAGAAATTGTACAACTCAATTAAGGATCTTAAGCATTTCGAACACTCTAATATAGGAAAGAAAACAATCCTACATACAAAAAAGTATTCATTGAGTTTTATAAACCCACAATCCAAGGTGCAAGAGGAATAAATTCTTAAATGTGCATCTTATATATAATAGTTCCATCTCATCATCAAGTACAAATATTGTTATAAATTTATGGAGAAAACCATTATTTTGTGCTATGTATATTATCCATCTAATTTCCCACTTCTCTTTTTTTTTTTTTTTTTTTTTATAAAGGAATGACTATGGGATTTTATATTATAAGAGATTTGATTTGCAAGCCAGAACCCGTTACATTTATTTCTTCATCTACATCTTCTACTCTACAATATTTCCAAAGAAATATTCTTATTTTTCCTCCCCGAATCACACTATTCAATATAAACTATTATATGTATACTCTGGCTAAAAAGCTCCTAAAAATTCTATGTATCAACAATACATAAATTAATCGTTATTTTGGTTTTATTTTTCTCCAATTTTTGGTTTTTCTTAGTGAGACATTTTCCCCTTTATTCCTGATTTGTATCAATCTAGTGTTTTCTGTTGATTTTGGTTGAGCATTCTAGTTTTGGTTCTTGACATCTTCTTCATTTGCTTGGTCTACCTAAGAGGACATCCATCCAAACTTTTAAATATTTTTTTCCTGCGGGAGTCCATTTTCCACTTGATTTATTTGTTCTTCCTCCTTTTTTGAGTCTGTAGGATCCTCCTGCATTTCCCATATTTTGTCTTTGGTGCATATTTTTTGTCAGCACCAACTTCAGATATGTTTTCTGATTCATTCTTCCCCTCATTTATCCCCATTATGTTTGCTTTGACAGTTCTTTCTTCAGATTTATTTTTTGATTCTTTCAATTGTTGGTGCTCTTCCCCTTTATATACGGCATAGATATCACCCTTCACTCCTTCCCACCAATTTTACCTCTGATATTTATTACCATTCTACTTGGGGTAGTTTTTAAACACGTGCTGCACCTAAAAGCAATATTTTTGTAATATAACTTTTAAGCTCAAACATAGTTTTGTACCTTCAAATTTATTTAAGCAAGAAATCCCTTACTAAATTCCATATCCACATAAATGCGGGAATATTTATTTTGTAATAATATTGAGTATCCACACAATAGCAACAATTTTTTCCAAGAGTGTTCCCAATAGATGTTAATATTTGAATGCTCCAAAAATGCAATGGGAGATTCGAGAGTCTTACCCAAACTAGATCTGTAGAGATTGAAGTCATTAATCGATTGAAAGTGGGAGACCATGGCTACATGAATAAACCAGCACTACCCTAAAACCATAGACCAGATTTGCAAATAACCTTCTTATCCTCAATTTTGTCAAAGAAAACAACAAAGAACCCTGAGCTGTGGGGTAAATATTCAAGTTATCTAATATATGGGGCTCCCAAGATTTAGATATACATTTATGCAAATCTGTTAGACGCTACCAAACACCATTGAACTGACAAACCAATCCTTGCCCTGAGAAAAGTTTTTCACTGATGCACACTTCCTTGTCCATATCCATATCAAGAGAAGAAATTTACTGAACTATTGAGAGGGAAAATCCTACCTTCAAAATGGAGCTCTAAGAGGCAGAAGATGAACCTGCCTTTCCAGCCAACATACCAACAATAGGGACCATCTTCATCTCAAAGTTATCAAGTTTCTCCATTGTTCCAAAAGCCACAAAAATATGCAAAAAAACCAATCAATGTGGACATAGATCGGCTAGCTAGGGTGAAAGCCTAACCACTGCAAGAGTTTTCTAAGCTCTGTTATGATTAAAAATCATCTAATTTCTCATTTATGAAAAATAACTTTAATGTTTATTTTTGCATGCATGAGAATATCCTTTGGAGATGAATTTTAGTCCCTATTTTAAATATTCCATCAAATACTGTTGGTTGTAAAAAAAGCCACCCAATTTCATGTCCATAGTAGGATATTTCCCTCTAAATTTTGGAGGCATGTTCTTCATTTTATGACAACCACTTTAGGATGACCAATACATTGCAACATATCCAATGTTATTTTTTCTTGCCATCAATTAATAAAATTTTTGGTGAATTCATTACATGTTTTCTCATAAATTGACCTAAGGCACCCAACCATAAATTGGGCATATGTTAGCTATTTTTGGTGTTTTCATACCATTGTGAAGCAATATCCATGAATTTCATTAGTGGGATTCGCATGACATTTCACAAACATGACTATATCTACATTATTGCATATCAATTTTCAAATATACTAATCTTGATTCTTGAAGAACATCATAGCATAAAGGGATAGGTTTAGGTTCATTTTGGAGTACCTTCTGCCATTTTCTTTGGCTGAGATGTGTGGTTCATTAGTGACTTCTAAAACGGACTCAGGAAACTACTTGCCTATCTATTTCAATATTCTATAGCATTGCATCCACATATAGGAGGCCAAATGGATGTTGTGAATCATCAATGCATACTCTCTACAATTAATTGCAACGACACTAAAATATGGTACTATTATTTTCATTTCTTTAAACATAGTTATAATTGAGTTATCCATGCTTGCATTGATGATTCCCATTTGCAATTTATTTTCAACCTTAGCTATGATTACCTCATGAGATCAGAGTGTATCTACACCAAGCAACAAAATGATAATACTAAAGAAACTTCTATTGTATGTGTCTCCCATGTTCACCTGTAGGTTCTACCAACCCTTCAATGTCCACACTACAAATACAAATCTCTCTAATCTCACATTCAGTTTTCTTTTCAATTCTAAGTTGGTAATCAAGTCTATCAATACTACAATAATAATGTTTTAGGGAATACAATGATCATAAACCAAAATCAATTTTCTATAATGTGTACTTCATTTTGAAAAAAATAAATGAAAACACCTTCAAACTACATCTATTGGCATAATTTACCATCTACTATATCATCAATATCATTCATGTCTAATAATATAAACCCCTAACTATAAAATTAAGCATACATTTTAAATTGAATCTAAAATATTATAAAATTTCAACCTACACTTGAACTATTTATTATTTTTACACAATAAACATAAAAGGCCATATATATAAAAATAAATTACCACACGCCACCACTAAAACTCTATGGACTTGTTCAACAATCATTTTCCCATCTTATGAAGAGAGTGTACACACTTTCCCATCAATAAAGCACATTTTGCATGGCTGGATAATGAAGAGATTAATAGAAATAGATGATTGTTACACATTGAGAAATTGATAATAAATTAGTAGGTAGTTAAAATTGAGAATGAATTGAATTTTTTTTTATATTAAATTATAGTTCTGGATATCATAGTCATTTTAATTATTTTTTTTATTTATTATTCATTTATAGGTAAGAGTATATATATTCATTTTGCAAATATTTTATGTTGAGGTTTAGTTTGTAATTTATTTTCTTTATGTCTGGAATTTGCAAACATATTTATGTGAGGTTTATAATTTTTTTTTTTCTTTATGTCTAAATTTTTTTAGACTAAATACAAAAAACCATGATAATATATTACAATATAAACATGAATTATTCAAGTTGGTAAGGAAAATATGTGTTGTCTCTTTAATATGAATAATATTTATGATAGCTAAAATGACATTGAACTATAGATTATGAGAATTAACCAGATTATATTTAACCACTGTATTCTAAAAAGGGGTTGAGATAGATGATATGAGACCTGTCTTAATTATATAGAAATTAGAAAAAACAATTGATTTAATAATATTTATTATAATTATAATTTTTAATTTTAAATAATAATTAAAATTACAATAAAATTAAGTAAAATGCAATACTACAAAGTGTGTATCCATTTTAATCTTATTTTTTTAGATTATAGTTCTAATGCTATAATCTTAAAAATTAAAATGACAATGATTAATGTGTGAAACAAATACCGGTAACCATTATAATGAAAGAAGTTATTTTATTAACCTAAAAATACTTTAAAATGAATATATTTATCACAACAACAAAAAGGTTGAAGATAATTTTTTCCTCATTTTATAAAATTGAATAAATAACAATTTTAAAGTGATTTGAGCTCATCTCCATTTAAAAATAAAATAACTTAAATTAATTTAAACAGAAATAATGTAAAATGAGAAATGTACGCAGTTAAGAAGTAACATAAATTACATAAGATAGGAAATAATAAAATCTATATGCATTAAAATCCTGTCATATATGACCAAATATAGCAAATCCACAAACCACTGCTCTCATAACTTACACTGATATCTACTCCTAAACATTCAGTGATATGTCTCATAATGGCGGATATGAAAGATGGAGTCAATTCTGTCCTCTAGGACCAAATATAGCTAAAGCACAAACCATTGCTCTCATAACTTATACAGATATCCACTCCAATATGAAGTGATAGGTCTAGTAATGGCAGGATAAGAAAGATGGAGTTGTATGGTTTCAGTGTTTGTGAAATAAATAATTCTCCTTCCATGGCCAAGAGGGTGCCCACTTACTCCTCGCTCCAGCTAAGGCGGCATTGAGCAAGAACGCCGTCGAGAACACCAAAACTTTCCACTCGTCCTGTTTATAACCAGATGATGCTTGCGAGTATTTCTCAAGAATGTAACCTCCAATTGCCCACTTGACCCAAACAAGTAATTGCAAAGCACTATATACCCATTTCCCGAATACCTTTATACCCATAAGTCTAGCCACTACACTGCCGGCTACAATACATGCTATCTCCAATAATATCGCTAACAAGACCTTATAATCTGGCCTTTTTTCGAAAAACACTTTGTTCGTAAACATATACAAACAATCCATGAGGCATGCAATACCAATGGCTGTTATTATGACTAAAATCCTAGGCACAGAGAGTGGCGGTGCACTATTGCCGCCTTCAAACGGAATAAGCACGGCCCAACCAATAAAACAAATCAAATTGAAACCACCCCCTATAAATGATAAAGTTTTCAAGCTGAGAAGATTACCTCTAAACGTCAGCACTTGGAAAACATGCTTGTTATGGGCATCAAACCTGACAGTAACCTCTGTCAGAAATGCATTAGCAGCTAGCCCGTTTCCCTTACTGTCAACTAGATAGTTTCTTACTGTTCTTCTTGCTGCCACGGAGCTGGAGAACCCGTCCACTGTAAACCAAAATGTTAGCAGAAGGTTTATTAAAATTTCTGTGATCCTTGGCCCTATGAAAGAGCCAACGCTATAATATACTGGTTCTGGGGAGCCTCTACCTCCGTTTCCATTCACGTATTCTTGCAGAGCTTTCAAAGCCTTGGCTCTGACTCCTCTATCATTGGCATCTTTAGTGTTTAAAGATGTTACCAGAAAGTTTGTCCAGTCATCTTGTTGGGCATCCTTCACCGGAATGCAGATACAAGTGGACCCCATTGCGTTGTTGGATCCGGCATGGATATCATCGAGCATGCCATGTACTAGTACCACACGTTCATCGACCTGGCCCGCCCCCGGTGACAGTCTCTCACCATGGCAACCCTTTTGCAGGCAATGGTAACATGGGAGAAGGCAACGGTTACCAGGCAGTTCCTTCAGTGGCCTGGGCATCCGACTGTGAAGCATGCCGGTGATCTCTTCTAACGTGTGGAATACAATGCAGTTGCATCCATGGCCGTCGCTGCTGCATTGACTAATAGCGCCTTTTACATCCTCCATTGCATTTTGTAAAGGCTGATATTGTAATACAATGGACTCCACATCATCACGAGCACTGGACTTCACGAATTGCTTCATGGAAGCATTCGGTGCGCCGTTTGATAATATTACAACGGAAGCAGTCGCCAGAGCTTGCCCTTCTTCGGTGGAACCAGAAGCCTTTCCCTTCATGCGTAGTGTGGTCAGTACCTTTTCATTTATTTGATAGAGTTTGGGACCTCTTAGCATAGCCATAGCTTCCCTGGCACAATTCTCGAGATCAATCCTTCCTCGTATGAGTGTTACGCAAAAAACTAAGCTGTTAGCAATGCAGGTAATTGCTTCAAGAGGAAAATCAAGAGATCCAAATGCCTTTGCAAATACATCTACTTGTGCTAAAGCAATATCAAGAAACCAACCAACCAAATTTATGAAAAGCAATTGCAGTATATGTGGCCTTACTCGCCCATTTGTCTGGAATACACCCATTCCAAACTATAATCCAACGGACGGTTGGCCGCCGACTCGAGATAATAAAGCAAAATTATTTCTCCCCTCAGTCTATACTGTGCCTCCAAACCTTCGGATAGCAATAGAGTGTCCATGCAATCATTTATATCCTCCAAAAACATATTCCGATCGACTTTAAGTACAGAGATGAGCGTATTTAAATCACATCAATTCGGGATGGAATTTCTTTAATTTCAAGGAACCGAGAAAGATGAAATGAGAATAAAAATCTTGTCTCATACGGATATTTAGCTTTTCTCCAATCTGCAAATTAATTTACTGTTATATGAATGTTCAAATTGTAAACTTAAAACATAATAATCAAAAAATATATTCTATGTAATTTGATATCACATCAAAACATCATTATATTGGGGAATTTCTTTATTTTAAAAGGAAATAAAATAAATACTTCTGTATTTAGATGTTACTTTAAAATCATATCAATCTCAACAACTTTCAGTAATTATAAGATAATTGTGGAAACTTTTGCTATAGTGCATTATTGAGAGCAACTTTAAGTAATTATAACATAATTATGGAAACTTTAAGTAATTATAACATAATTGTGGAAACTTTTGCTACGATACATTATTGAGAGAATTTGTTTGATTTTTTGAAAAGAAATGTTCCCAACTGCTTTAAGTAATTATAACATGATCGTTGGAGCTTTTACTGCAATATATTTTCGACAGAATGTTTTTTAAATCACTTAGAAAAATATTATGATAGATTTAATTTATTTTTACTTTGAAGTAAATATATTTATTTATAAAATCTAAAAAATTGGATAATAAAGTAATGTTATTTAAATTTAAATGGTTTATGTGAAATGATAATAAATTATTCATGTGTAAATTTTTCTTTTACTTTTTATTTCTTAATTTAAAAAATGTCTTCATTCTAAAGAATTTATGTGAATTAAAATAGATTTAAAGTGATATAATTGATGTTGAAATAATTTTAATTAATATATTAATTATGATATATAAAACTTATTTGTGTATGGGATCAGGAATGTTTTCAAATACTTTATGTGTGATATTTTAGCTCTAATTTATTACTAAGAGATTTATTATTTTTGAATGACATAAATAAATATATTAGGATAGATTTAATGATTTTCGATTTTATTGATTTCTAAAAATGAATTTATTTATTTTTAAATGTTAACAAAATTCAAAGGAAAAAGTAATATTATATAAGTTTAAGTTTTTTTTTGTAAAATGATGATAAATGATTCATATAGATATTAGTTTGATTCAAATGTAAATATTTCTTTAATTTTTTTGAATTAAAAAATATTTTCATTGTAAGAGGTTTATATAAAGTCAAGATGGTTATAAACTTGTTATAAAAATGAATTTATGTGAACTCTATATTGTATACCTAAAAATTTGAATCACAATTTTTTTTTTTTAATTTTTTTGAGGAATCAAATCCTCTCTAACGACATGATGAGTTATAGTCTAGATAAGTATTTTTAATGAAGCCCCTTTACTACTCAGGTGTGCATATATAATCTCCTATAGATTCAAACCTATAACTTTTTAAGAAAAAACAAGCATCCTTAGACACTGAAATATTTTTTTCTCACCAATATTTTTTTAATATCATATGTCAACCCCATTACATATCATCTCATACTAAACTATAAAAAATGTCTACCCCTCATTTATTCAAAGAAATGAAAATATATTTTAAACTCATTAGCATATAGCATAACACTAATAAATAAATTATAGTAAATTGTAGCAACAAATATGTGATACTCTTGTGCCTTGAAAATATAGCTATGCTCATGGACTTAAATCTCTCATATCTTGAAAAAATGTCTATGCTCATGGACCTCTTTTGTGGCATAGTTGCACATATATTGGTTGTCATGCCATGTCAATAAAGACAGTAAATATCATTTTTACACACCAACAAATGTGTCATACTCTTGTGCCTTGAAAATATAGCTATGCTCATGGACTTAATTCTCTCATATCTTGAAAAAATACCTATGCTCATGGACCTCTTTTGTGGCATAGTTGCACATATATTGGCTGTCATGCCAGGTCAATAAACAGAAGAGTAAATATCATTTTTATACACCAACATTGTATTGAGTAACTAATTTGATAATTTAACAAAATCACACGTTGAAGATTTATTTTTCTTAAGATAAATGCATTACATTGAAGTAATATCTCATATCCAATTAAATCTAATAACTTATACAATGTACATCATTAATACACTAATAAGTCACAAATTAATTATACACTAAAAAAATTAAACAAGTAATAGTTCTAATAATTTAATATCAAATTTAATGCTAATTTTAAAATTAGATTATTTGGTGTCTAGCTCAATGTTAACCTCCTCTTCATTATAAACATTGTTCATTATATATTACTATTTTCAAAATTTATTATTAGTTTTGTTATTTAAGTATTTGTATATAATGTGTTATTAATATTATAGCACATAAATAAATTCATGTAAAGAAATAAATCATATAATTTATGATATTATTTTATTTTAATATTTTTTTAGTTGATGATTGTGATTATCATGATTAATAAATCTCACTAAGATCAAAATGTTATAGCACATGTTAATAAGATAGGAGACCATGTAAAATGTTTTAGAATTCTATTTTTATGTGTAAAAATTGTTGGGACAAGCATTCCAAGATCATTGTAGTTTTATTATTTTGTTTATAAAAAGTAAAATTAGTAGGTAAAAAACTACAATATAAATACTCTTAGAATTAATGTCATAGGTTTATATCTAAAAGTACTAGTTAAAAGGGTCTATCTTATGAAGTGAAATGCAAGAAGAAAAAATATTTTTATATAGTAGATTATTTCTACAATCCCTTTGTTATAGGATTTCTTGTTCTATGCTCACCACAAGATGAATCTATGAGGGAATTTAGACTCATTATTCTCCCATGTTTCAATTAAACGGGTACTATCAATTTCACTGAGGATTGAATTTAGCCTTCATCATTTACACCAGGAAATCTATAACAATTCCAAAGAAGGATCCAAAATGTTCCGGAACCCTATTTAATTATTAGTAATTATAAAATAATATAATAATATTGATATTTCACTGTAACACCCCCTTGTACCCCTTTGGGTTATTCTTGAGAAGTGGAGGGTGTTACCTCAACACTCTCTCAGTCTCTAAGGTATATTATGAAGATGGGGCTACAAAAATCCCATTTTTCCAACCTATTTGTAGATTAAATTAAACACCACCATTTCATTCGACTAATTAAGAGATTTTTGAGTCCTGAGGGGGCAACTCAATTTGTTAATTCAAATATTATAAAATCATTGAAATAGCGAAACCCAAGTTCAAATCCCCCCTGTAGTGAGCCCGATTTACGTCAAGGAGGAAAGGGCATAGACCCCTAAAGGTTTACTAGTAGTTACATGTCAATACAAAAAAAAATCAAGATATTTTTAATGATATAAATTTTATCTCAATTAAAATCCCCAATTGAAAGTTATGCCCATTTGAAGATTTGATCATTAATCCATGCCACAATAACATGTACTTTCATGTGCCACTGCCAAGTGGAATACATGGGAGGAGATGTCACATCCTATGAAAAGAATGAACATTGCAAAGGAAAAAACTAATTCTCATGAGCTTTGAAGTGAAATCGAGCATTGGTCTATTCCAAAAAAATCCATGGGATGAAAGAATCTATTACATTTGTAATACTAAAAAGGTTGAAGATGAAAAATACTTTCTCTTAGACTGCCCAACACTTACTCACATCTGATCTCATTTCCATAACATTTTCCATAATACTAACCTTCTTGACTTGTTAAATCAATAAAATTACAGTGATCTATGAACTCTTATTTCCCTTATTTTTAATCATAGAAATAAAATTTTAAAGAGTCTCACTTAATCTCCTATATTAAGGTCTGATAGACCACATTGGTCTTAGTAGAAGTTAAACATCATCATCATCATCACCGTTAAAATTTATGATGGATCGAAATTGGTTACTAAAATGATTATGTGTGAGCTTTATATTCTACATACAAAGAACCGAATCACATTTTTTTAAGCATAATTTTTTATTTTCTAGGAGGAATGGTTGTCGTCTTCCTCGCCCAAGTTCAAATCCCCACTAATGAGATGATGAGCTATAATTCTTTATAAATATTGTTAACGAAGGTGTACTTTATCTAACCTCCTATAGATTCAAATCTATAACTATTTAGGAGGAAACATGTATCCTTAAACAATAACTCACAAAGAAGTATACAAATTTTTTTCTTAAGATAGATACTGATTTTTTTTTCTCACAAATATTTTTTTAATCTCATATGTCAACCCTTGATCTAGACTTACTTAGGAACACAACAAAATACATATATACACATAAAGACAGAGATGCAGTAGAAATAAAACTTCATTTCATCAATATCAAAGAACTGAAATATACTTACATACAGAAATGGAAATAAACTAGCTCGGGCAATGGTAGTTTATCTTTGAGAAGCGATATGATGGCTACATGCCTCTGAGTTGTGTTACAATGAGACTTATGGGCCTTTTATTATTGGACGACAAAGGAAAATTTTGAACAACCAAAACACTAACCAAAAGAGACACAAAGCCAAGGGTTTGAGGGTCTAAATGGTGTTAGTTGGGTAGTAAACTTCTTGGGGTCGTAACTTGGTCATATTATCTTCATTTGGTGCATACAATACCTCGTTGGAAAGACCTATCTGAGTAATATAGGATTTTCCCTAGGCCCCTTCCAATTTCTATGGCCTTGTTGCGGACCTCAAAAAAACTCTGTTTAAGGGGTCAAAATTGCTCTTGAAGTTTACGACCCAAAAAATTGCTAAAAACAGTAAATGTTACTATAAATAAGGAAACTGACGAACCCTACTAGAGGTCTAGGTGGAATAGGCAAGTGGCCACTAATATACACCTGGCTCAATCCTCTCTCCTTAGGGGTAATTATTCCACATTGTGTTCAGAGCCTCCATGAGGTGAGGAAATTTATGTTGAACCTAGTCCCTGGTGAGGATCCTGCCCTCATGAAGGAGTTGGCTTGCTTTGACAATTCCATATAGTTGGATCCTCTGTTGGCGAGTGTTCTTGATCTGCATATCCCTAATCTGATCAGTTATGGCCTATTTTATGCAATTTGGGTTTAACTCTGTTGGTGTGAGTTGTTTTTGTAATGTTGGATGTGTCCAACAATGGTTGACCTATAAATGCCAAATTGAAGGTGATGAAAAATTTTACGAGTAAATTTCCATGTCTTTTAGGAAATGGATCACTTTGAAAAAACATAGAAAATAATGGTTTTAAAACTAAGTTAATAACATAAAAACAGAGAAAAATATACCATATCAGAAAACAAGACAACAAAATGATAAAGGAGTTCACCCCTCTCCTGGGCTACATTTCCTGGTCCAACTTCCAATGTTGGGCCTCTTTCATTAAGTGCTGAAAATTTTGTTTACATTGATTTAAAGTGCTCAGAATGTAAAAAATATGTCTTCAATGGCTCCAAAACAATAAAAAACCCCAAACTGGGCTCTAGAGAATTTTTTCTCCTAACTTCTCTACAAACAACACCCTCTTTCTAGTTGTCTTACGAATTGCACCATTTTCGAAACTTCCAAGTGCCATTTTCACTCGGCACCGATGAGATTCCTGTAAGTTCGGGTGCATTTTGTTGAACTTTTTAAATGCACAATGACTCCTTATAGCCTAAAATTTGGGCCACATGGGGCCATGCACCCTACGGGTGGGGCTAATCGCTCGCCCCCATCGACATAGCCCCGAATTCCCTAGGCCATGGTCCTATCAACTCCATGGAACCTAGGGCTGGTCCCCACATTTTCACACCTGTCAGCCAAGTGCTCTATCCTTCTTGTGCCCACGGTCTTATTGACACCATGTGACTTCCATCCTGGGCCTATCCCCAAGCGCCATACTTTAGCAACTTCCGATGCAGTCATGTGGTGGACATATGACCCTTGACTTGGGCTACTCCTTAAGTCCCCAAATCTTCACACCATCGCCAAGCACTCTGAACTAGAAATATGGTCCTGTGGGCGTGCATTGAACCAAAGTCCTAGGCCTATCTGTAGCCCCTCCTTCCAAGCACTTAAACCTTATGTTGTGGTTATGTGGTCAACATACAACCCTAGGGATGACCCCCTTACCTTAGCACCTAACCTGTCAACACTCTAATGCTTCGCCTCTAGTTATATGCACATCCCATGATCTAGGGCCGAGGCTAAGCCCGAGCCACTAGCCCTCTGCTTGTGATCTGATGGGCGGTAAGATGACTGTGGGCCAGGGCTTAACCCTAACCCCATCCCCAAAACATTAACGTAGAAAACTTAAATAACATTCTGCTACTATGTATGTTAAGTACCGCCCACAGTGCAATTGGTAAAGCACTACAATGCTTTTTCAAAGGTCTCGTGTTCAATCCCTATGGAGGCGAGTTCGACACTTACCAAATTTTATGTCACCCCCAGGGTGCCAAGTGCCAGCCCATGACTGGGGCACGTGGAAGCCCATGTCCGGGCCACATGGCACCCATTCATTGGTCCACTTAACAATTGCAACCACCAATTAGAAATTTCCAACTCAGACCAATCAGGTGAGGCCACTTGGAAGCCTTCCATTCGCCTGCAAGGTACAGTTAACTTGCCCAATCACCCTCCTCAGTCAGCATACGGACTACCCAATCAGTAGTTGAGCAACCCAACCTACAAAAAAATTACCTGTTTGGAAAAATAATCAAAACGCGATATCAGGAAGATACAATATGGGTTTTGAGTGACTCAAATTGTGTTTGATTCAGGCCGACGAGTTCTATGCTTTGGCACCAGTTTTAGGCAATTTTGAACACTTTGAGTTTTGAGCACTTTATTAATCTCCTAGATCACTCCTCCCAACTGAAAGCTTTTGGACCTCTAAAAGACTATTTTCAGTCAACAAACGAATGAGGGCATAGTTATCTCACCCTTCCAATCTCATTCCATTTGGATTCTCTTGGTTTTGTACCTTTTATCCCCATAGGAAGGTGCTTCATGTTCCTTCCTCTTCAAGTTCTTGTTTTTCTATCAAGGATAGAATCTTACTGCAATTCTTCAAGGTATTTGGAGAGAACACTTTTATTGACAGAATTTGAACATTCTCTCCTGGATCTTCAATCAAAAGAGGCTCACCAAATTTCAAGTTCTTTTCACCTTGAAGCATTTCTTTGTTAATGCAAAGCCTTACTTCATCTCCAACCTAAAAATTATGGTTAACGCAATGCTTATAATGTCTAGCCTTGTATTTGTCTTTACTCTTCACGAAATGTGATCCCCATTGCCATGCACCATCCCTCTTAAAATACAAAAAATTAGGAGATCCACAAGAATATGTACTATACTTAATGTTCCCTTTTTCAAGTATCTCTTGCATCTACTTCTTGATCCCCACATTCTCTAACACTGGCATCTTGTTCATACCAATGTTCAAAAGTGATGCATCCTGCTGCAATTGAACTTCATGTTGTTTTCCTCTTTTAGAAGGAAACATGTCAGATTCCTAAAACATCTTATCACATGTGTTAACAACCTTAACTAAATCAGATTTTAATCTTACATCTCATCCTTGGAAGGCTTGAGATTCCTCAACATCTTTAATCATTAACAATGCAAAATTTCGACTAGCATTTACAAACATCTTTATTTGTCTAGCATTCATAAGAGACAAATTCAACTTCTTGTGATGTGATCTAACAATATACTCAATCCTATTTTTAAACCAATGATATTTGTTCTCATGGTAATGAAACATGGCTTTCCTATCATATAAGTATGGGCTTCCCAAAACAATCCCACATATGTCAACTTGTACTACATTAAGTTTACCTCATTAATAAATTTGTAGTGGTTGCGAATTTAAGTATGCATTTTCTTGTCACTTGTAATTTGGCATTGTCACATACCCAACCCAAAGGATAACATTTAGGATGAGGAATGGTTTCCAAATTTAGTTTACTGACAATTTCTTCTGAAATAAGGTTTTCTTGTGATCCACTATCAAACAAAGTATCTACTTTGTTATGTTTTGTGATGACTCTAATATGGAAAATCTCAATTCTTTCTGTTTCATTTTGAGTTTCAATGGGCTTGCTAGAAGAACTAGTAATTGCAATAGAATCCTTACCTTTCAATCCCATGGCCATGATTTTTGTTTCACCTACGGAATCAAATCCTAAATCTTGTTGTGTAGTTGCAAGAGTCTTTTCTTTCTCCTTGTTGTTAAACTTTTTGGGTCTCATCTCAGGATGAAGTTTCCAATAGTGGTCTTCATCATGGCCTTCTTTTGAACAATGTTTACATGTGAGATTTTCTCCCTCTTTCTTGATTGAAACATTCTTTTTATCCTTTCCTTTGAACTTCTATTTTTCCTTTGCCTCCAGACTTAAATAACTTCTCACTAGTTTCTTCAGAGACATTCTTCCCTCTTTCTTCTAAATTAGTTTCTTGTACACAAGCTTCATCTATTTTTGTAGGGTTAAACATGAGAATTGTGTGTCTCAAATAACTATGAACCCTCCAATGTATTTTAGTAGAGTGTCTTGAGAGCATAAATCTATACCCAAAATCAAAGCTCTTCTCCTAAATTATTGAGTATATCTTTGCACATTTTGACCCTTAGCTTTCCTAAATTTTTGTCAATCCATTATAGGTTTTTGCATGTATGCTAATGGATTAAATTGACTTATTATTGCAACAAAAAAATCATTCCAAGAGGATAAAACCTTACCACTTTTATTCATGTCCTCTTGAGGTTTGGCCTCCCACCAAATGAGTGATGCACTTTGTAACCTAAGAGAACCAAGCTGAATTTTAGTTTCATCATCCTTGATTCTTTGTATCCTATAATACACTTCAATTTGACGAACCCAATTATCTAATTTCTTAGCATTTACCTCTCCATCATACATAGGAAATTAAAAATTTATGTCAAGCTTTAACAAAGGAGTTTTACCATGTCCCTTTGGATAATTTGGAGGTGTTTTTGAAAGGGTAGAAGTATAAGAAAATGAGGATGAGGATGAGGATGAAGGTGAAGGTGGTGGCTTGTCACTATCCCCTCCATTCCATTTTGGAGGTTTGTCTCATTTTCCTCCATTTCATTTTGGAGGTTATGAGTTCTCTCCTTCCAACCTTGAGTTTCTCTGCTCATAAAGATCTTTCACCATTTCAGACATTTCAAAGAAATATTTTTTGAAATTCCTCTCATCTTCAGACATCCCTTCAGGGCCTTCTTCATGTTCCATGACTGGTGAAGCATGAGATATGTGTGTTCTCCTTGAAACAATTTGAGACCTTGGCTCCAAAAGCTCTCTTTATCCTCTTTTTACCTTCAACCTTGTAAGCATCAAAAAACACTTGCAAACAAAATCAAACCTTCAGAATAACCTTGAGCTCTTATACCAAATTGATCTGTAAATGCAAACTTGAAGGTGATGGAAACTTTTACAAGTAAAATATTGTGTCTTTTAGGAAATGGATCACTTTGCAAAAGAACATAAAATAATGGTTTTAAAACTCAGTTAACATCACAAAAACATAGACAAATATAGCATATGAGAAACACAAGACAATAAAATGATAAAGGAGTTCACCCCTCTCCTCGCATACATCTCTTGGTCTAGCTTCCAATGTTTGGCCTCTTTCATTAAGTTCTAAAATTGGTGTTTACATGGATTTACAATGCTCAAAATGTAAAAATTGTGCTTCCAATGGCTCTAGAACAGTAAAAAACCCCATTTAATCTCTTTTTGGGCTCAATTTGTCCAAAAACTGAAGAGGTTATGCTTTAGAGAATATTTTCTTCTAACTTCTCTACAAACTTCACTCTCCTGCTAATTGTCCTACGAATTGCGCTTTTTTCGGAACCAACAAGCGCCATTTACACCCGACACCAACGAGATTCCCACCGGTTCAACTGCATTTTGTGAAATGTTTTAAATGCACAATGACCCCCTTTGGTGGAAAATTTGGGCCTCATGGGGCCAAGTGTCCAGGGGTTGGGGCTAACCACTCGCCCTCGTCAGCATAGCCCCGAATTCCTTGGGCCACGATTCTATAAACTCTGTAGAGCCGAGGCTGGTCCCCAAATTTCTACACCTGACTGCTGAGCGCTTCGTCCTTTTTGTGCCCACGGTCTTATCAGCACCATGTGACTTTAGTCTTGGGCCTATCACCAAGCATCATACTTTATCACCTCCCACCGCTATCATGTGGTTGGCATATTAACTTCGAACTAGGCTATTCCTTGAGCCCCCAATTCTTTGCACCATTGCCAAGCACTCCAAACTAGAATTGTGGTCTTGTGGGCATACATAGAACCAAAGCATAGGGCCTATCCCTAGCCCCTCCTTCTAAGCACTTAAACCTTACGTTGTGGTCATGTGGTCAACATAGGAACTTGGGGCTGCCCCCCTTAACTTAGCACCTGATATTTCAACACTCTAGCATTCCACCTCCAGTTATATGCACATCCCATGACCTAGGGCCAAGGCTAAGCCCAAGCCCTCGTCCCTCTACTTGCGGTCTTGTGGGCGGTAAGGTGATTTGGGGCCAGGGCTTAGCCTCGACCCCATCCCCAAAGCATTAACGCCAAAAATGTAAATAACATTCCGTTGCTGTGTATGTTAAGTACCACCCACAACGTGCTTAGTAAAGCATTGAAATGCTTGTTCAGAGGTCCCGTGTTCAATTCTTGTGGAGGCCAATTCAGCCCATACCAAATTTTATGCCACCCTTAGGTTGCAGTGGTTTCCCATGACTGGGCCACTTGGCACATATTCATTAGTCCACTTAACATTTGAAACCACCAATTAGAACTTTCCAACTTGGACCAATTAGGTGATATCACTTAAAAGCCTACCATTGGTATGTGAGGTACAATCAACTTGCCTAGTCACCCTACCCAGTCAATGTACGAACTGCCCAGTCAGCAGTCCTGCATCCAACCTACAAAATTTTTACCTGTTTGAAAAAATTATAAGAACGCGATATTGGGAGCAGATGATATCGATTTTGATTGATTCAAGTTGAATTGGTGATCCCAAAAATATCTTTCATTGAAATGTGATTTATTGTCTTTTAGAAAGTGTTAAAGCATGACTCTTTAAGAACACCATTAAGCATAAGTATAAAGAAACGATAAGAAATTTTGTAGCAAAATAGAATAGCAAACATGAAAATAAAATCGACACAAGAAATTATTAACAAAGTTCGGCTATCTTCAAGCCTACATCTCCAGGCCCTGGTCTTCAATGAGGAGGCCTTTATATTAGAACTTCAAAGAAAAAAAATTACATCAAAGTTACGTCAACAAGATCCTTGGCTAGTCCAGCTATGTTCTAATTGACCTAAGAATTTTGACACAATTGATGGCTCAAAAAATGACCTCCTACAACTCCCAGAATAAGCTTGCAAAGTTTTGCCTCCAAGTCTTCAAAGCTGCTCTACAACTCTTCTGATGCATAGAGTGTTACAATTCCTCTCAAGGAACCAAGCTCACCTCTCCTACATCTCTCTCTTCCCCCTTCATGGCATAACATTACATGTATATATAGTGTTTGTGACAAAACCGTAATGGAAAACATAGTATGGATTAAATTACATATCGCATTATTATAACCATATAACAATATGGTTCTATGGTTATAACCCACTCTAAAACTAACATATTCGAAAGGTTTATTTTAACTACATATACCATATATACATTATATGGTTGCTAACCATATCCCTTGGCGCAATTATGACTATACAAAAACACAATCAAATTGCATGTGTTATGGCTACAAACCCATGGCATAAATTGTTACAACCAAATCGAATATAGCATGTGAATGGAGGAGTGGTGGAACTGTTGCAGTCATGGTGGATTCGGAACACGTCACGTTGTTTGTTCCCATGGTTTGAAGTGAATATTCCATGGCAAGTGTGTTGAACTACGTATTAAACATAGCATAGCATTCTTGGCGGTGGTATCACATTAGAACCTGTGGCATGTGAACTCGGTGGAGCAGCGGATCTCGTGGCTTGGAGTAGTGATAACGGTGGTGTTGTCGAGACCGAAAGGCACCAACGTGTACCGACTCCACAGTGGTGTTGTCACATGGTTTAACACTTTAATATTAACCTCCACCATGCATTGTAACATGTAGTTTGCAATATTTCATTGCCATGTTTAAACTTAGTTTGATGACCCATATCTATTTGTGCCATTACATAACATAGGTTTTTGGTTAATAAATCAAATGCACACTATACATGTTTAATATATGTTATGTGACTTAATTTTTTTTTGTGCATAACATATATTTTAATATATGGTTTTTTGTAAACTATGAAATTTATATGACATCATGTATAATAAGAAATTCACCTTTTGATCCATTCAACCCATTATTTCACCTTGCAACCAAACTGAAGATGTTGCACCTGTAACTGAAACTGAGCTATGGACCTGTTGACTGTGAAAGCCATGTGTCGTGTCATGCACTGATTTGTCACAAACTTCAACAAGCAGTGTCTCATTCATCCAGAGGCAAAATGCACCCGTTCAAGTTGTGTTGGAGTCATTTTTGCGAGCTCTATGCAATGGCGCTACTTCCATTTGAATCCTGTAACTTTGAATTTTAGGCTATTTCTAGATCCTTAATCATCCATTGATAAATTTTGGATCAATTGGATTCAGGTTGGTGAGATCTATGCTTTGGCACTGGTTTCGAGAACTTTTGAAGACATTGAATTTTGAGCACTTTTCTGATCCCCTGAATCAATGGTGGAAAGTATGGCTGAAGGTGAGCTAGATTGAACACTGGGTGTAGGCAAAGGAATGGTGGAATGTTAAGCTCGAAGGAATTATACCATACACCCTTGGTGATGGTGTATGGCCCATATCAAAGCAGGTGAATCTTGTAGTGGGGCCTAGCTAGGCGTTCCTTCTATAGATATATCCAAACTCTGTTACCCTCCTAGAACTTGTGTGGCACTCGATGTTGATCATGTCATTTATTTTACTTAGCATTGGCTCTATCCAATATGTCATGGACCTCAAATTTATATGCCATCATATATAATAAGAAAATCACCTTTTGATCCATTCAACCCATTATTTCACCTTGCAACCAAACTGAAGATGTTGCACATGTAACTGAAACTGAGCTATAGACCTGTTGACTGTGAAATCCATGTGTCGTGACATGCACTGATTTGTCACAAACTTCAACAAGCAGTTTCTCATTCATCCAGAGGCGAAATGCACCCGTTCAAGTTGCGTTGGAATCATTTTTGCGAGCTCTATGCAATGGCGCTACTTCCATTTGAATCCCGTAACTTTGAATTTTAGGCTATTTATAGATCCTTAATCATCCATTAATAAATTTTGGATCAATTGGATTCAGGTTGGTGAGATCTATGCTTTGGCACTGGTTTCGAGAAATTTTGAAGACATTGAATTTTGAGCACTTTACTGATCCCCTGAATCAATGGTGGAAAGTATGGCCGAAGGTGAGCTAGATTGAACACTGGGTGTAGGCAAAGGAATGGTGGAATGTTAAGCTCGAAGGCATTATACCATACACCCTTGGTGATGGTGTATGGCCCATATCAGAGCAGGTGAATCTTGCAGTGGGGCCTAGCTAGGCATTCCTTCTATAGATATATCCAAACTCTGTTGCCCTCCTAGAACTTGTGTGGCACTCGATGTTGATCATGTCGTTTATTTTACTTAGCATTGGCTCTATCCAATATTTCATGGACCTGTTCGCAAATGTGCTGAATGTGCTCAATAGAGTTGTTAGCCCTGTGCACTTTAGACTAGATGTGACCCAAATCTACCTCAGTAGTTGCAAATGGTATGACCACGTCAATTGGACATAGTGGCTGGAATCCCAATCCCACCTGAATGGGGTTGTGTCCAATTGATCTATGGAGAGCTCTATTACAGTTGTGCTAGACATAGTAGAGACTTTCATCCTATGTCCATGGATGCTTGGAGTTGTACATGTTCATAATATATATGATCATCCTATTGATGACCTCTATTTGGCCATCAGTTTGGGGGTGGAAATTTGTGGACTTAGTGATCTTGGTAACCAACATCAACCAGAGACTTGACCAAAACGTACTTAGGAACATGTTGTCCCAATTTGAGATAATGGACTTTGGGATCTCAAAGTGTAACCAAACTTGTTCGAAGAAGATCTTAGCAGTGGATTTTGTTTTGATACTCTTATTGCAAGTCGCTAGAATGACCATCTTAGAGAATCTGTCGAAGACCATGAAAACACAGTCAATTCCATGTTTAATTGAAGGAAGGGCCAACATGTAAAATATGGATATGGATTCCCAAGATCAAGTAGGAGTATGCAGATGAGTATATATACCTTTCTTCTTGATGGACAGTTTCGAAATGGCATAGGAAGTGTAGGATATGATGTACTTCCCAACATCCTATCAAAGGTTCAGCAAAAGAAATACTTCTACAACACTACCACTATTTTCTCTATCTCGAAATGTCTAGCAACTTGACTATAGTGCGCCTCCCAAATCCGCTTGGCATGCTCACTTGAAGCAAAACAAAGGTGTCCCATGTGGCATAACAGTGCATCCATGAGGTGAATATTTGGAACTTGCTTTCCATCTCAGAGTGTCTGGTTTGTGTTTCCAAATTTTGGACCGCTCTTCTAAAGATGCAGCTACACCGCAGTCTCATGCGCACAAGAGTTGAACACAATGGTTAGCACCATGACTAGTGGTCAGCTAAGGCAGTCTGCAACATTGTTGGTGCTTCCCTTCTTGCAGTTAAATTTTAAATGGCACTGTTGCAGGTATGTGGCCCATTTCTGATGGTGATCATTCAACAACTTTCCTTGTGTCTATATGAACTGCAAAGGTTGGTGGTCTATGTGGATGACCATTTCCTTCCCCATAATGAAATTCTTCCATTGTCGGTAGGCCTGAACAATGGAATAAATCTCTTTTCCGTAGGTGGGATACTTTTGGACTATGTGCAAAAGTGTCTCACTGTGATATGTCACTTGATGCCCTTTCTAAGTAAGAATTGCACCAATAGCATAGTCAGAGGTGTCTATCTTGATCTCAAATGGTTGTTGCAAGTCTGGTAATGTGAGCACTAGTACAAAGTAGAGGTGATGCTTTAATTCGGAAAATTCATTTTGTTGGGATCCAGACCAAAATAACTTTTCTTCCTCTCCTCCCTTGGTGACTTGATTCAAAGGCCAAGTGATATGAGAGAACGATAAATGAACCTGGAGTAGAATTTGGCAAGACACAGAAATATGTGAAGCTATGTTAGAGTGGTAGGGGTTGGCTAATTCTGAATTACTTGTATCTTAGTTGGGTCCACATGCACATCCCACTCGTCAATGATGTTCCCTAGATATTGAACCAGGGTCCTACCAAAAGTTCATTTCTCCAAATTGGCACACAACTTGTGTTGTTGTAGGGTTTGAAGGACCTTTCATATATGGTGGAGGTGCTCTTTCCAACTCTGGTTGAAGATCTGAATCTCATCCAAATACACCACCATGAATAAGTTGGTGAAGTGTCGCAAGATGCCATGCATCAACCTCATGAATGTTGTGGGGGAATTCGTCAACCCAAAAGGCATGACCAACCATTTGAAAAGGCTCTCCTTAGATTTGAAGTCAGTCTTCCACACATTGGAGGGTTCGATCGGTACCTAGTGATAACCGAACTTCAAGTCAATCTTGTTGAAATATTTTCCTTCCTTGAGCTATTCTAGAAGATCATCAATCTGTGGAATTGCATAGCTATTCCAGACAACGATCTTGTTCAACACCCGATAGTCAAGACAGAGTCTCCAGGTCCCGTACATCTTCTATACAAACATGATTGGGCTCCGACAACGTGATGAAATTGGCCTAATGTGCCATTTATGCAAGAGTCTTGAATCTGCTTCTTGATTTCATTGTTGTCCAGAACAGAGTGTCGATACATAGGTCCATTAGGTAGCGGCAATCCCGAGTTAAAATTGATGGAGTGATTTACCTTATAGTGTAGAGGTACTCCCTGGGTGAGGTGAAGATGTCCCTGTACTCCTCTACAACCTCATCCATTTGTTGCTATCATGCATAGGAGCTTTGTCTGGAGGTCATGGATACAATATTCTTTTTTCCCTAAAGGAAAACAAATTTCCTAGTCTAGGAAATGATCTTATTGGATTTCTTCACAATGATCAAAGAAATGGTGTTAAGAGGTGCTACCTCCTATATACTATACAACTTATTACCCAAAGTAGTAATAATAGTGTGAGGCCTAGACTCGTATACAACATGTCGCTTCCATAAGCATGGTTGGCCTGATAAAACATCACAAAATTCAAGAGGAGAAACATCACACAGTATCTCATATATGAAGGGCTTGGTGATATAAGGAAGGCATGATTGTTGGCTGACGCGGAGATCTCAACCTTTGTGGAGCGACCCGATGGTGTATGATTGTGGGTGTGGTATGGTAGGTAGGCCTAACCGCTTTATTACCTCTACCGAAATAAGGTTCTTTTGGCTCCTTCTATCGACAATGAACTACATCAGAGAATCCTTCATCCACATTTGTGAGTGGAAGAGCTTCTCCCCCTCCTTTGTATCTTCGGGCTCATCTTTCTAGACCTTGGTGGTGGAAATGGTGGCACTAGACTATGCATCGATAGTATGCTTCCCTTTGTCTTTCCCTTTGTCATATTTTGACTTAGAGTCAGAACATGCATCTGGCTTGAAAGCCTTCAACTAGGCCACTAGTGATTTCTTGGCTCGACACTCACTTGTGTTGTGAGTGGGGCTCTTATGGAACTCACACTATTTTCTTATGTCCTTCTTTTTCTTCATGGTGTTGCTCTTTTCTTGCTGCTTTAGACGGTTGCCTTGTGTCACCCCGCCTTGGATTCGTCTTTTTCTCTACAATTTGGGGGCACATTTCCCTTGATTCAGATTCACATCTCCAAAGTCTTTCTTATTTTGTTTAAATTTGTGCTCGATCTTAACAGTGTATCGATAGGCAGTTCTAAGCGAGCAGATGTCCAAGAAATTCATGTCGTCCTAGATGTACTTGTGTAGATAGTCGTGGTACTTGAGTACCAAATTCCACTCAAAATCCTTGATACCCAGCTTAGTGCAAAGGGTAAGGAAAGAATTTGTGAAATCTGACACATCTTGGTCCCTTCCTTGTTGCAGTGTGGTCCAATTTATGTTTTTATCTTCATATCTCCCAACAGGGTAATATTTTTCCTTGATGGTGTCTTGGAAAGAATTCCAAGTGGGTGCGACTGAAAACAGTGAGTATTCTCTCTCGTTCTTTTGTTCATAGTAGGTTTCCCACCAATCCTTGACATGTGGGGTGGCCTTAAGGAGTCAAAAAGTAATCTTTTCTTGATTGAAAAATTCATGAACTAAAAAATATCCTTCCAACAAATTTAACCATCTATCTACAATGTCTGCATCAATTTGTCCTTCAAATATGTGAATGTCAAAGTTAACTTGTACCGTAAAAGGAGTGACGCTTCCAGAGTGGTTGTTGGATGAAGATGCATCACTTGTGGGTAGTTTCCGAAGGATCTGGGAAAAGTTATAAATCATGGCATTCCTTGGTCAATCAAGGGCTTCCTCGAGCAATAATTTGAAAGGAACTCCTGCCCATTAATCTTTCTTTTCTTCCACCATGGGAGCCTATCAAGGTTTCCGAGATTATTCTTGCAAAGGTTCAACTAGTTCGAGCCCAAACTCCTTATACCCTGACCTTGTTGGGGACATGCAAAGAAAAAAAGAGAAAGAGAAAACCTCTTTGATACCACTGATCTAGACTTATACAGGAATGTAGCAAAATATAGATATACACATAAATACAGAGATGCAACAAAAATAAAACACCATTTCATTAATATCAAAGAAATGAAATATGCTTATATACAAAAATGGAAATAAACTAGCTCGGGCGATGGTAGCTTATCTTTGAGAAGAGATTTGGCGGCTACATGCCTCTGAGTTGTGTTACAATGAGGCTCAAGGGAATTTTTATTATTTAACAATATGGGAAAACCCTAAACCACCAAAACCCTAACCCGGAGAGATGGAATGTTAAGAGTGTGTGGGCCCCGTTGGGGTTAGTTGGGCAGGAAATTTCCTAGGGTCATAACTTGGTCATATTATCTCTGTTTGGCGCATATGTTACCTCCTTCGAAATATCTCTCTGATTAATACAAGATTTTCCACAAGCCCCTTCCTATGAAAATAGGCTTGCTGCGGACCTCAAAAAAATGTCATTTAGGGGATCAAAACTACTCCGAAAGTTCAAGAACCAAAAAACGCTAAAATTAGTAAATGCTGCTATAAACAAGGAAACTGATGAAACCATATGGAGGTCGAGGTGGAATAGGTGGGTGGCCACCAATATCCTTTTGGATCACACATTTCCTCTTACAATCCATCATTGAAATGAGCTAGAATGCGAGGGAAGGGAAGCACCATCACATTGCCCATCATGGTTTCATTAAGCTAATTGTCATGGATGCCTTAAGCCACCTAAGGAACCCTATGTTGTGGATTTACTTTGTATACATGGATAAGGATTTTTTCATTGAAACACAAACCCTCACCTCCACATAACAAGAAGAAACACCAGTGTTTAGTACTAGAGGTAGGGAAGAGAAGGAAGAATAGAAGGAGAAAGAAGAAACAAAGGAAAGAGAGGGAGAGAAACAAATAGAATAGGAAGAGAAACATCATGAGCCCTCAAAACCTCAAGGGATAGAAAAGAAAGGGAAATAAATAAGCCTCTCGACAAGAAACACAGAGCAAGAGGTGGCTACCTCATTGGCCACAATTGGAACACTAGCCAATCCCAAAAGAAGGTAGCCAAGCCAAGGCCCCTTGTACCTTGAAACAAGGAAGAGCACCAGGATAAGGAAAGGGAAGACTCAACCTCCTTCAAAAGTCCCTATCACCGTTGATGAATCAGTAAGAAGAAGGAAGGAATTGGGACCTAGTGAAGGGAAGATTGAAGAAGTTACCTCTCCCAAAGCCAAGAGTAGACAAATTTTGCCACACATAAGGAGACCCACCACTAGAGCAGTCACATCTAAGAGGCTCATAGCACAAGCCGCCCTATTAGAAGAAAAAGTAGAGGAACTATAGGAGAAAATATAGGAGCTACAGGAGAAATAGGGATTTCTACAAGAGAAACAGGGGATGTTATAGGAACAAGAGGAGATACTACATGAAAATGCATCCACATAAAAAGAAAAATAAGAAGTTCTCCAAGAAATCCAGGAACTCGATCCACAACCTAACCTTGAATATTATTATAAATTTGTTAAAGGAGGTAGGATTATACCTAAGAAATTTTCTACACCACTCTTCCTTGAGTTGGAAAAGGAAAGAGGCAGGACCCATAGGTGGATGCAAATTGTAAAATCTAAGAAGGTGGAAGATGTTAGCCTCGTGGAGGAGAAATTTAATGAAATGAGACATGAATTGAATAACTTAAACCTTAGGTATTGATTTGTGACGGAGAAACTACAGACAAAAAATAGGAGGCTAAGAGAGAAGCTACGAGAAAAATAGTTAAAACTTGCCACTATGGCAAGTTTATCTATGGAAGCCATACAATTAAAGAGACCATCTAAATCATATGCCATCTTTCTCAAGGAGTAGTGGCTACAATTCCAGATAAAGAAATTAGCACAATATGGATCTTTACCTTTCCAATGCTACAAAAAGTTCATTGAACTTTGCAAAAGGGAAAGTATTGAGGATAGAGCCAAACGCGATGAGTTTTACATGCATAATATGATCCTCACAAACATGAACTTTTGAGACCTCAACTCAAGATTGGGGGACATCAAACTAATTTCGTTAACCTATTGGTTGACTCATGAGGAAACAAGAGCTAAATAAGTAAAGAGGGTGATTACAAAAGAGGAGAAGGGGCCCTTATACATCATAGCAAAACTAGTGAGCCTGAAGGCTATCACAAGTAACTAGAACCTCATCTCCATTGATCTTGAAATAGAACCTCAATATATGGAAAACCAAGAACAAACTATCCTCCATTTTTAATACACATTTAAGATGTTGAGGACAAAACGTTTGCAAGCTTTCTAAAGAAGATGGGATACCCTGCCTCACAGTTTGCAAATAAGAGGGTATCACTCTCCAAAAAGACTAAGGAATTCCTTGGAGAGAACCCCACTATACAAAAAATGATGCCAAGGTTGAAGATCAAGTTAATAGGACTCAAACTCAATCTTCCCTTATTGTGTGTAAATGGGACAGAAGGGACCAGGGAGAAGAACATAAGGAGTGGACAACCATAGAAGAAAATGTAGGCTTCTATCCACAGTAAGACACATCATCTGAGATACCCTTGGATGCTAGAGAGGCCACTAGGTCCATGAATGAACTTCACATCAGTGACTGAGTGGTGAGCAACACCTTTAACAGGGTGGTGATGATGGGTCCCATCAATAGGTATATTTTGAGGCCCATTATGATATACTCCAACCCTTAAAACTCTCCTTTTCTCACATTAATTTTCATTTTTTTATTGCAATATACTTAGTAGGAATATTAAAGGTTGCTTGTCATATTTCATTGCCTAATGTGATTAATATGCAGGAAAAAGAATCATTTTTGGAGATATTCAGTATGCAGGTGATGATTGGAGACATCTAGAGAGAATATAGGGGGCCTTGTCCACTGCATTGAATCCCCAACTCGTCCAACAACTAGAATTCACTAGCAGCCGAGGAACTCAAGTGCATGGGAAGATCTAGGGGAACCACATCCACAGATCTCGAGATTTTGGAAGGAATCACTCCTCTTTTAAATGGAGCTTCCCTCAACTACTTTTTGTATAAATAATCAAGGCTAAAGGCTCATTAGGATTCAATTTTTTGTTGAATATAGGAGTAGATAATGAGAGCCTCGTGCTTGATACACTTATTTTCATCTTTCATATGATGTATGTGACCCTTATTTTCTGTCAATGGGAAGTTCACTGTTTGCCTTCTTACATAGTATTTTGTCATGCCTCCTACACTTCCTTGTGTCATACCCTGAAGTGCCTGAAACTTGGGAATCATGCAGTGTACCCATCTTGATATACAGTTCATATCCTCCCTGAAACACTAATGAAAACATGCCTTGAGCCTTCCCTGAAGAAGTAAGCTCTAAAACCCTAATTTCAGGACCAATGCGAGTATGACACTAGCAACTAGAGCTGATGAGAACTTGCACTATACTAGCCTCGTGTTGCCAGCATGGTTTTTAATTGGATACTCATGCTGATCCCTAAAAGGTAAGTTTTCCCAAAGAGGAGAAGAAGCTTTGTGATCTAGATGCTTCCAGAACAACGAGAGAGAGGTTGTTCGGCATGGATGTGGTCAAATTCTCCCACTATTTCCCTTTGATCCTATCCCTATGAGCTACCTCCTTGAGATGATGGCCTTCTCCTATCTTTGGAGAGATCCTAACTCCCTTTCCCTGCCTATATATTCATCCTCTTCCATTCCCAAATGTTTGGTCTTTGGTTATTTTGACCCTTATGTTGAGATAGTGTTTACATGCTACTCATTTGGCTTCGAGAAGGAGTGCTTGGAGAGATTAAGATTGGACTTGGACATTCAATCAAGGAGAGCTTATTGACATCAAGGCTTGGTTGTATGCTTCCTCCTTTATTTCATTAATATATACAACTTTTGGTTCACTTTCCATAAATGTTTGTGTTAATGCATCATTTATCTTAATGCTCCTTGATCTGTTAAGTAGATTACTTTCAATTATGCTTGTTGTACTTGTATTCTTTGTTGTGTCTTTGATCTCTTGGGAAAGTATCCAAATGTTTTGAGCAGTAGAGCTGAACTTGAGGACCAAGTGATTCGAGATATTCAAGAAGGAGTGAATTATAGCATTAGAAAGAGGTGGGCCATCTTCCTCTTCTCCCATTTCGATTGTAATTTAGGAACGTGTCTTGTAGATTGTCATCTAGGTTGTTAGTCCCACTCATTGGGCTAGAGGAATTGTCTCTATCCACAGAGAGGATTTTCCTAAACGATGACTCTATTGGGGAAGCTATAACCCTTTCCATCCATACCTTTAATCACATTCTCTGATGAGTTTGAACAACTGTCAATTTCTTGGCTTGTATCTATCACTGTAGCTATTTTTAGTCACTACTTATTTCCTGAGAATTTTTTTCCTACTCTGATCTTGAAGATTTTTTATTTTTTCCTTAGTTTTCTCACCCTGCGCATTTTCTTCTCTAACAAAAGCATTGTCAGCACTGATCTAAAATTTACAGTTGCATTGATCTTCTTTTCAACGCTCTTTTTCCTTTAACATGTGTGCTGATCCCAGAGGATAGAAGAAAATTAGGTTTTCTTATTATTTTCAGTGTTTTTGACCTATGTCAGTGATTTTCCGGTGTGACTATAGTGTATTTGTCTTGATTGACATCCTTGTGTGATTGCAATTTGTCTCTTGGATTTGCTGAAGTGTTTTTTGAAGCTTAATTTCTTTCTAGGGTTTCTAGGGTATCTAGGTCACCCTTCGTTCATTGCTTGGTTTTCCTCTTTGAGATTGATTGTTTCCATTCAGGGGTATTACTACAGTGAGCACTTAGTTCTCGAGTTTCTTTCTGTTCATGATTATGAAGTAATTTTCATTAGTATTGAGTCATTTTGATGCTTTGAAGATTGATTTGCTCCATTGTCAAGCATAGATTACAGTTGCATGCTTTGGGAGGACTCGAAGTGAATGCTTGTTTGATTTCTTTGTATCAAAAATATAAGTGAACGATTTCCTCATTTAAGTTTTTTTGAAACAGTTTGCATTCGAAACCATAAGTGAATGAAATTTTCATTTTAGTTGTTTCGGATTTCATTTTTTCCTTTGATCATTGCATTAGTTTGCATTGTTGAATCAAATTGAAAGGAAATGATTAGTGCATCTTAGTTAAAGTAAAGTGATTTTTGTTTCTCTTAGGATTGCATCTTGCCATTGCATTTGTTTGTGAAAGTGAAACATTAGATCTCATTTTTTCATTTTTGCATTGGAAAGATAAAGAGTTGTGTTTTAATGTATTTTGTTTGATTGATGCATTATTTAGTTGTCTCTATTCCTTCATTAATTTAGCCTTCATAAAATGAAATTTTTTCATTTTTATCATTTAGTTGCATCATAGGTACAGGTGACATCGTTGAGCCATCAAAATGAAACTTAATTCAAGATAAACTTAAAATTTACCTCAGTTAACCTAAAGAGCATTTGTCACCTAACACAAATATCTAGAGGACTAGGCTAGAGACGCGTTCCAACATCTTTAAACATAACAACTATTTTTAACTACCTGCATTGTATCTTGGGGGTGAAATCCCAACCCAATATGGAAGTATATCGAAGGTTTTGTAGTACTTTCGGGCATATAGGAGGCACTTCAGTATGGAAAGTATATAGGGATGCTTTCATCAAATGATTATGCATTAGAAAACGCTAAGTCTCATGTTCATGTTCCTAACCCTAATTTTGTAAATCTAGTTCCTAGTGTAATAATTTCTAGCCATGTGTATCTGAAGTTTTGTGACTTTGTTTTCCTTATTTAGTACCTTCTCTAGGTGTTGAATGATTCTCTCAAGCCAGTTTTCTTTGTCCTTCTCAATCTCAGCTGCTATAGCGTTATCTAGATTTTGGCGTACTTGAGGAGGAGATGACTCATTTTCCTGTCATTCGTTTCTTGCTACTATTCTTGTCTTTGGCCTCCTTGGTTGTACCTAAACTTCCTTGTCCTCTAGTTTCTCCACAACTATGATGGCCTTTCCCTTATCCTTCTCCACCACTAAATCTGCTTTACTGGATGAGGGATTACCTCCTGTAGGTTTGCTCAGAAATAGTTGATTTACTTTGAGTTGCGTGTTCTCTTGCTGTAAAAAGAATATCATTAAGTTTGCCTTGGCAATACAATCTTTGAGCTCTCTGATCTCTGCCTCTTTTTCTTTAATTATTTCTTCAGATGATTTGTCTACATTGTGATCTGCTAGGTGAGCCATGTCAACATCTAAAGGTGTATGCTCTTCATTATGCAATGGTGCATCATTTTTTCGTGTTGATATCTCTTGTATCATAGTGTTAGGTTGAACTCTTTCCTCACTCATAGTCTTCTTAGGCAACATCTTAGCTTGATCCATAGTTTTAGGCATAGGCATCTCAACTATTTCAGGGGAAAACACCAATCGTTTACCTCTACTATAAATCTTTGTAATATCTACGCTAAGTGTTTTTGTCACTGATGGCCTACTTGATGAGCCTACCTGTTGTGGCATATATGGTGTTGATGGAGTGGTTTAACTGTTAGGTTGAATAGTGGTAGGCATAAGAGAAGTTTCTTGCATGAATGTTTCCCATGGTATGTTAATTTGTGAAAGTTGATAAAGAACTATGGTTTTGAGAAAACCGTGATGAAATAAACTTTCTTGATGATCTCTCCCTTCGCTTTGCACTTTCTCAACCATCTTGACTAGGCTTCTAAAGAAGTAATTGGGTAGGTTTAGTTGTTTGATGGCAGTGAAATGCATCAACGACATTATGTGATATTGATACAACTTAGAAAACCTCCCTTCACAAGTAAAATACTTCATAATAATCTTCATCAAAGGAGAATATCTATCTAATAATTGTGTGAACGGAAAAATATGAGTGGGAGAATATTTGTAGGGTGGTTTTAGGAAGACTTTGTAGTTTTCAATATCCAAATCCATTCCCTTAAACCAAATTTCTCCTTGGTTAGGGATGCCTATCGTTGAAGCTATGATATCTAATGATATGATGAAGTCCATCCCTACTATGGTGGTCTTATCCCTCTTGAAATTTGTGGCAAATAGGTTGGTTAACTTAGCATGGCTGCCTACCTCTTGTATCTTCTCACAAAATCCTAGGCAACCCACCTCTTCAAATGACTTCTTAATGAATGATGAGGCATTAATATCCTACATATGAGTTGGCTCATATATGGAGATATTTTCTCCTTTGTTATACTTCTTTTGACTGTCCATGGTGTTGGTTTTCTTTACAAAACCCTAGTTTGATAGGAAGGAAGGGTAGGATTGGGAAAACATGGGAAAAATAGCAGTGTTGGGTTGTGTTATATTCTTTCCACGTATTTAACAAGGGGTTTGACGGGCACAAGTAACCCCACTCTGCCTCGGGAAATTTTGGTTTCGGACCCTATGTTAGGTTGGGCGGACCCACCTATGTTTTTTTTCAAGATTTTCGCACATGTTTTTTTGACGTGATGTTTTTTGGTCCATGGTATTGAACACGATGGTTTTCGGTCTATGGTATTGGATGCTTCGGCATGTATAAATATGCATTATAACATTGAAAGGAACATAATGAAAAATCAAGCTGGTAGTCTCGGTTTTGGGATCTAATGGGAAAATCTCTGTGTATATGTGTTTTATGTGTTATGCTCTCTATTGTTTATTTTTCTGTGTTTTAGAATTCGATGTAGGTAATTTCTGTACGGGGTTAAAACCTACATTTGGTATCAGAGAATTTTTGGCTTTAGTGGGATGCCTTTGTTGCTAAGGGGTTTTGTTCGGGCCTGTGGTAGACCCTGTTCAGTAAGAGATCTAAAAGATAGGTTCTAGTGGTGAAAGAAGATGGAAAGCGGTGGAAAGATAGAGATTGAGAAATTTAATGGTCAAAGTTTTGAGTTGTGGAAACTCAATATGGAGGATATGTTGGTGGATAAAGATGAGTGGATCGCGGTAGATTTGGGTACTAAACCAATGGGAGTGTCCGATGAAGAATGGAAGAAGTTAGATTGGAAAGCAAAGAGCACAATACAATTGTGTGTCTCAAATTCAGTATTGTTGAATGTATCAGGAGAAGCTACGACGAAGGATTTGTGGGACAAGTTAGGGACTTTGTACCAATCTAAGTCTCTGGTGAATAAACTGTTCTTGTAGAAAAAGTTGTATAACCTGAGGATGAAAGATGGAGACTCAGTGACAGAGAATTTGAACGCATTTAATACTGTGGTAAGTCAGTTAGCATCTGTTGATATTAAAATTTCAGATGAAGATAAGTGCATCAATTTGTTGTTTTCTCTACCAGATTCGTGGGATAGTCTGGTTATTGCAATAGGTAGCAATGCAACTGCCTTGCATTTTGATGAAATAGTCTGATCCTTGTTGATAGAGGAGATGAGATGGAAAAATACAGAGAGCCAGAATGGTGATGCCTTGTCTGTACGAGGACGGTCTGATAACAAAAACAAAAATAAGTCAATGAGTGGGAGATCTAAATCTAGAGGGAGATCTAAATCTCCAGGAAAACCTATAAAGGTGGTGTGTTGGAAATGCGGAAAGGAAGGGCACTTCAAAAGGGACCGTAAATCTAAAGCTCCTGATAAAGGAAAGGGATTTGATGATGCTCCTTCTATAGAGGCGAAAACCACCTCAGATGAAAGTGGGGATGTGTACTTGGCTTCTTCAAGTACCATGTAGATAATGAGGCATGGTTGATTGACTCAGGTGCATCCTTTCACTCCACTTTCCATAGAGAGTGGTTATGCGAGTATGAGAAATATGATGGCGGTGATGTCTTCTTAGGGGATGATAGGAAGGCTGGAATCATTGGTCACACAAAAGTAAAGTTGAAGTTGCAAGGTGGAAGGGTTAGAATGCTTCCAGGTGTTCTACATATTCCTGCATTAGCAAAGTGGATGATGCATGTGTAAAAACAGTGTTCGATAAGGATACCTGCAAGATGGTTTGAGGAGCACTAGTATTGATGCGGGGAGTTTGGATTGGAACTCTGTACAAGTTGCAAGGTAGCACTAGTATTGATGGGTGCAATAGTTCTCTGGTTCCTGAAAGTGGAGTAGAAAATCTAGTGGTCTTTAGAGAGAAGACCATATTGTGGCATCAAAGGCTTGGACATATTGGAGAGAAGGGCCTTCAAATACTTCATGGTAAAGGTATGGTAGAACGTATGAGTAATAGCTCTTTGGATTTTGATTTTTGTGAAAATTGTGTATATGGGAAGTAGAATCGGGTGAGTTTCCCCTGTGGTAGTAAGAGGGCGAAACATATATTAGAGCTATTGGATTTGTGAAGGTTCCATCATTGGGTAAGTCTATGTACTATGTATCATTTATAGATGACTTCTCAAGTAATACATGGATATATTTCTTTAAGAAGAAATCTGAAGTCTTTGAAAGGTTTAAAGAATTTAAGGCTCTAGTGGAAAACCAGACATAGAAGAAGATAAAGGTGATGAGGCCAGATAACAGTGGAGAGTTTTGCAGTAAGGAATTTGAAAAATTCTATAAGAAGTGTGGTAAATCACGACAAAAGACTACTCCATATAAACCTTAGCAAAATGGAGTTGTAGAAAGAATGAATAAGACATTGATGGAAAGGGTAAGAAGCATGCTCAATGGTTGCGGGTTAGGACAGGAATTCTGGGCAGAGGCGGTGGATACTGCATGTTACATGATCAACAGGTCACCTTCATCAGCGTTGGAGGATAAAAATCCACAAGAGGTATGGACTGGTAAGAAACACTCTCTTTCACATCTGATGGTATTTCGATGTGATGCATATGTACATGTTCGAAAGGAGAAATGAACCAAGTTGGATAGTAAATCTGAAAAGTGCATCTTTATTAGGTATAAGGATGGTTTAAAGGGTTATAAGCTTTGGAATTCAGTCACACGGAAGGTTGTGTACAGCCGAGATGTGGTGTTCAGAGAGGTGAAAGATGTTATTGAACATGAAGTCCAACGAAAGGGTCCTGAGAAGATAGAGTTTGAGCTAAAGGAGGAAGAATCAGACTCTACAGTAGAGGAGGAATCGGTATATGAAGAGCCACAAACTCTGGCCGTGAGAAGATTAGTTCGAGAAAGAAGGAAGCGTGAAAGGAAGCAGTAGATTCAGAGGATGGAAAACTGTGGAAAGAGGCCATGGTTGATGAAATGGAATCTTTGCACAAAAATGAGGCTTAGGATCTAGTGAAGTTTCCGGTTGGAAGGAAACCCTTTGGTAGCAAATGGGTGTTGACAAAGAAGACAAATGCAGAAGGAAAAGTGGAGAAATACAAAGCTCAGTTGGTAGCAAAAGGTTATTCCCAGGTGCTGGGAATTGATTTTGGTGATATTTTTTCTCGTGTTCCCAAGGTAACTTCTATTAGATTACTTTTATCTGTTGCTGCTACTTTTTATTTTGAGGTAGAACAGATGGATGTGAAGACAACATTTCTTCACAGGGATCTGGAAGAGGAAATCTACATGAAGCAACCTGAAGGCTTTACAGCGAAGGGTAAGAAAGAACTGGTATGCAAGTAAAAGAAGTCTCTATATGGGTTAAAGCAGTCGCTAAGGATGTGGTATTAGAAATTTGATACATTTATATGGGGACTTGGCTTAGCCAGAAGCAAAGCATATCACTGTTTGTATTTTAAATTAATTGGTGACTGTGTTATTTATCTAGTCTTGTATGTGGATGATATGTTGTTGGTTGGAAATGGCAAAGAAATTATCCAGGATTTGAAGACCCAATTGTCCTCCAAAT
>APFE031480313.1:1629-55473 GCA_000404065.3 Pinus taeda | reverse complement strand
TGACTCTGCTAGTGTAAAGCCCATTCATCTTGAAAACAGGGGAGCAACTGAACGGGATGACCACCCAAGAGAGCCGCAGCAGCCAAGAGAAGGGGGCCAAATCCCTCTTGTACACATTATGGGAAAGAGTGGCATGATGAAGAAAATTGTTGGAAGTTGTACCCTGAGATGAGACCTGAAAGGAATGATAGAAAGGGGAAGTAGAAGGTTGTCACCACCATGCAACAAAACCAAGATTCTGAGTCAGAGGAAGATGAGAATGTTGTAGCTGCAGTATTTGCACGAGGTAGGCCCATTGACTTGGGTTTTGATTCCGGATATCAAACGAAGTTTGCAGCCATTGGGATTGTGGCAAGAGGACTCTTAGATTTGGGGTCTGACTTTGGCCATGAATCAAGGATTTCAATAGGCATAAAAAAAAGGGCAGTCCACGCAGCAAGACTCTAAGAACTTGAGGTTATCAACCACCGCATCAAAGTAGAGAATTTTGAGCTATGGAGGCTTCTACAGGAGGCAAGGGAATAAAAACAAATATTACTACGCCCGTTGCAAGCCAAGGATGAGGCCTTGGAAAAGCTGCAGCATCGTGATCCGAAGGTAAAAAGTGATTCCTCGTTTTCATATGATTTTCATGATGATGAATTTGTTGCTTTTAAAATACATACTAGAGGGATTGGATCCAAGCTACTAAAGAATATGGGGTATCAAGGAAAGGGCCTCAGCATCAAAGGCTAAGGCATCATAAACCCCATCAAAGTTGAGGAATTTCCACGTCGTGTAGGACTCGGATACACCAGAAAGGAAATGGGAGAAATCTCCAATACAACTATAACTAGTCAATGACAGACGATGAAATTCCCTCCTCACAGTCCAACAATAGTGGGGGCCCCATAAAAACTTATCAGAGGAACACTAGGGGAAAGCGCCCCAAGGCAACCCCGAAATTTTGGAGGAAAAAGAATCATTGTAGCCATTGCAACAAAGAGGGACACCAACAAACCACATGTATGATGCTCCATGCTCTCGAAACATCACTGGAGGAGCGGAAAGGTGAACATGTTCAGCAAATGAAACCATCCCATTCACGATGGTCTACTTTGTTAAGTTGGTTTTTCTAAGGTAGTAGCCTGTTATGGCCACCATTGTAAATCATACGTTGCAAGTAAATGTAAAAGTGATGGTGTGTTTCCTATCACTTCAAAATGCAACGATGATATTTTGGCCTTTATTTACTAGTAGTTGAGGTATTGATTACGTTTTATGTAATCCTTGGCCAAGGAGTGTGTGCTATAAACTCTTGGCAAGGAAGGGTTGTTAAGTCATGTGTGGTGTACATGATTGCAAAAAAATGTACTAGTTTTGCATGCAGGTGATCAAAAATGTTGGTTGAAGGACACAAACAGTGTGCTAAGTGTAAACACTTTTGGGGTCCAAAAGCTTCTCCGTGGGGAAGATTGATCCAGGTGATCTCCATACACCAGTGGCATGGAAAAGGCTCAAAATTAAAAGTGGAGGAAAGATGATGAACTTGACATCAGATCGAATTGCTCGTCACCCTGATTCCAATGGTGTGAGCGGCACTCCAATCTGAGTCCAGATGAGGAAGATAGAGGCAGTCAAAGTTGGGTTGAATTTTTGATGATTGGGAACGATTAATGAAGGCAAAATTTGGAATTTTTCTTGTGAACATAATCCGGCCAACTCCGGCCAGATTCTGGGTGAAATCGTTGCCTGGTTAAAATGACTCCTTCGGTAAAAAAACCTAATTTCCAAAAATGCACACTTTGTTTTATTTCAACAAAAAAATTATAAAAAAGGGGATGGCAGGCCACAAACCCTGCCACCCCAACCCGTACCATGTAAAAAATGTGTATTGGTGGAGGGGCAGGCCACAACCCCTGACCCCTCCCATGAAACTAAAAATAAACAAACGGGGTGGGAGGCCATGACCCCGCCATCCCACAACCCACGACATTGTTCAATATTTATATAGTAGGTGGTGGGCCGGCCCTTGGGGAACGGACCCAACCACACCCAAAGAAACATGCAACATCCACTTAAAATAATCCATGGAACTAGTTAGAGCTAGAGGTGGGTTCGGTGGGCGGGCCGCCCAAGGCAGGCCTAGCCCAACCAATATTTTAATTAAAATGGATTTGTTTGTGATGTATAAAAAAAGGGAGGAGGTGGGGTTTGATCGCCTGACCTCCTCCATATTAACTGGATCCTTAACCAACTCAGCCAACCATCAACTTTGGAAAATTCGTTGGCGAATTTATATTTAAACGCAGTTTATCAATGCGCCCAGGCAAGGTGGAGGCAGTGCATGCAGTTCGAGGTAGAATTTTGTAAGAGGGCCAAAATTTCACTTTGTCAGATTTTGAAAATTTTTATATGGTTTCAGCATTTCTCGACTCCATGATGCAATGGCATTGTTCATTTCTCCATCAGAGTGCTGCATTTTTCGGCCATTTTTCAGTATGGAGGTATAAAACTCCTTTTTTGTAATTGATTTTTGTACTCTTATTTCTCATGCTACTTAATGAATGAAGGCCTCCCCATTGATCGAGCATGGCCCGGGGACGTAGTCCAAGTCGGACGAACTTCGTTATCAAGTCTTTTTGTCTTCTTTCATGCTTTATGTGTTTCTTCTCTTCTCTCATGTGCACATTAAGTTTTCTATGTTAAGCTACAATTTATGCATGTAATTCTTTAACACATCTATAAGAAAAACATCTTGGATCATTTTATGAACTTGAAAATGGAGGGAGCAGTAATAATACCTAGACACTGACCAATGATACAATTTTATTTAAAATTCTTATTTGAAAATATAACAATTTGAACTAAGACCCTATCAATCACATGGAAGAGCACATTTGCTCATTGGTGACTCATAGACACTAACAGGTGTGAACAAATTTGTCATTATGGGGTCATGGCATGTCGTTCCTCCTTGCTTCTTCCTTCTACCCAATTATGAATTATTGCTATGGAAGGTTCTACTGCATTTTTATTTTTTCACATTTAATGATAAATTATATAGAATAAATAACTTTGTAATTATAGAAAATAAATAAATTGAGTTATCAAGAGAAGGTTGACTTACTTCATTTAATGGATCTTGATCCTACAATTGATTAATGGATCCCAAGTTGAAGTAAGATTAACTTGGAGTATGCATTTGTTAACTCAGATAATTGAGTTATATCTCAATTAAATATAAAGAGGTCAATATTTTTCATGATAGCATTCACTCTGTAAAACATACATGTAGATAATTGATTCAATTGATATTTAGTTCAACTTTCCATTTTCTTCATGGATATTTGACATGTCAAGGTATTTACCATGTAATACCTCCATGAGTTTGAAGTTCTACTATCATTTTGTTACCAAGTGTGATTTCAATCATTCACCACATTTGAAACATTTTTAACCTCATGCTTAGTGCATATTTTTTGAATGCTTTATCCTACCACCTATATCTATTAAAGAGCTCTTGAATAAAGAGGCAACTTCACCATCTGCTAGTTGAAGGTGATATAAAATTCAACACTCCTCACCATGTATCAGTGATGTCTAATATTCCCAATATTGAAAAAAATGAATGGAGGCTTAGCAAAAAATATCAAAAAAGCACTCAGTATCATCCTTATTTACATCTATAATCATTTATGCATATTAAGGATATACTCAAGCAATGAATAGGTGCCTTGATTTTTGCCAAAATAGATCTAGTAACTATTTCCAAGTTCAAATGGAGCCCCATGACACTTGAATATAATATTCAAGATAATTTTTGTCATATCTGAATCACAAGTAATTCCATTCATCCTCACCAACACCCTTGTCATGTTCAAGCACCTTATTAGTTACATTTTTCATTTGTATCTTGGGCATATTAGGAATTTTGTGGTATAATTTTGTCTTGATCGCACTAAAATCTTTAACTATTTTTGGACAAACCATCTCTAGCTCATACAGACCATCTTTCCTATGTTCTATTGTTACAAAATCTAGGAAAAGTTTTAAAATTATTTATTTTGAAAAAAATCTATTCAATATTTTGGTTTCATTATGCATCATTAAGGAATATTTATGATCCTATGCAACATATTTTCTCTCTTAAACTGGCTTCTCCCACTCAAAATCATACATTCCAAATTCTTTCTTAATACTATGAGCCACTACTTTAAATTCATTTACCAATTCTCATTATTGCTTACACATGCCATCATCTCTCTGACAATAAATAATTTGCTAGATGAACCATGGTTGGTTAATCCTTGAAGACGAATGGGAATGCATTATCAAGAGAAGAAATTTCCTGAACTATCAGGAGGGCAAATCCTAACTTGAAAATGGAGCTATAAGAGGCAGAAGATGAACCTGTCTTTCCATCCAACATACGAGAAATAGGGACCATCTTCATCTCAAAGTTACCAAGTTTCTCCATTGTTCAAAAGACCACAAAAATCTGCAAAAAACAATCCATATGGACATAGATCAGCTAGCTAGGGAAAAAACCTAGCTACTCTAAGGGTTTTCTAAGCTCACCATTCAAAATGTTATGATTAAAATTCATCTAATTTCTCATTTATGAGAATTTATACCAATCCCTATTTTTGCATGCATGAGAGCATCCTTTGGAGGTGAATTTTAGTCCCGATTTTAATTATTCCATCAAATATTATTGGTTGTAAAAAAGCCACCCAAGCCCATGTCCATAGTAGGACATTTCCCTCCTCTAAATTTTGGAGGCATGTTCTTCATTTCATGACAACCACTTTATGATTACCAATACGTTGCAACATCTCCAATGTTACGTTTTCTTGCCATCAATTAATAAAAATGTTGGTGAATTCATTATATGTTTTCTCATAAATTGACATAAGGCACCCAACCATAAATTGGCCATGTGTTAGCTATTTTTGGTGTTTTCATGCCATTGAGAAGCAATATCCATGAACTTCATTAGTGGGATTCACATGACATTTCACAAACATGACTATATATACATTATTGCATATCAATTTTCAAATATACTAAGCTTGACTCTTGAAGAACATCACAACATAAAAGGATAGGTTTTGGCTCATTTTGGAGTACCTACTGCCATTTTCATTTATTAAGATGTGTGGTTCATTAGTGACTTCTAAAAAGGACTAAGGAAACTACTTGCCTATCTATTTCAATAATTTATAGCATTTCATCCACATATAGGTGGCCAAATGGAAGTTTGTGAATCATCAATGCATATTCTCTACAATTAATTGCAACGACACTAAAATACGGGAATGATATTTGCATTTCTTTAAACATAGTTATAACTGAGCTATCCTGTAATGTTCCTAAACTAGAATTGAAGTGATAAACCAATTAAACAAACATTGCTACAGTGGGAAACTAAAAAGTTTTAGCAAACACCCATGAAACATTGTAATACTAGAACTGTTGAGCCATATATTATGAAATATGAGAGCACGAGTACAATATATAAATAGAGTAGTGCATCTGGGCTTGTCTCAAGGACAAGCTGGACCAAACCCAGGTGGTAGAATAGCTGGAAAGATGGTTGTTCATCTACTGCTCTAGTATGCTCTACATTGTCCCAATAAACCATTGATTTGCTGACTTCGATCTGCTGGAAAGTGACCAAAAATTGCCCAGAAAATTCTTCCCCTTTAGCCTTAGACTCCTTAAACAAAACCCAGAAAATCCCAGAAGGGAATTTCTCTGATTTTGACTTTGGATTTTCGGCCTCTTGGGAGTTGCTCTCTCGTTGCATCTACTGACTTTCAGCTGGCAGGAAAGTGCCCAAAAAATGCCTAGAAAATTTGGCCCTTGTAATCTTAGACTCCTAGGAAAAAGCCCATAAATACGCAAAAGGGAATTTCTCTGATTTTGATTTTGGATTTTCGGCCTCTTGGTAGCTGCTCTCCGACTACATCTGTTGACTTTCAGCCTGTTGGAAAGTGCCCAAAAATTGCCTAGAAAATTCTTCCCTTTAAGCCTTAGATGCCTTGGACAAAACCTAGAAAAAACCAAAAGGGAATTTCTTTGATTTTGACTTTGGATTTTTGGCCTCTTGGGTGGCTAAATCAACCTCTGCATATTTCTGGCTACCTAGAAAACACACAGTCCCTTCCTTTGCGTGGTTGGCTAAGCTGTGAATCATTGATGGAAACTCTTGCAATATCTATGGAACAGCTTCCCTAGGGTGGGCACGGATATTCCCCCGAAGTAGAGGTTGAATCTTCCTTGCGGAAGACTCATGGCTAAACAACCAGTAGACTCGCTAGGTAGGAGAGTGTACAAAATTGAGCTTGTTTGTCAAATATTCAGAATGAAAACAAAATGAGAGCTGATCTCTTTTTATAACTCCTTAGGCCCTCTTAGCCTCATGTGGGCCCCTCCATCCACCCATTCAATTTTCCCTCCAAGCATATTGAATGGCTAATTCGAACTCCTATGTGGGTGGCCCCCACATTCCACTAGTAGCTAAATAAAGTCAATTTGGCCCCTAAGTCCCTAAGTCGAAAGTGTGGGGCCCTTTTCCTTAGTAAAAAAATGTGCAAAATTATGTCATAGCACCCTATTATTAATGTGTTTTAGAAGGGACATGACAATCCGCCTGTGGAGTACTAAAGAAGGTATGTTTTTGGTAATTATTTCAGCATCTTTTCATTAGAACTTACAAACCTTTTGCATCATGAACTAGGAAAACGATAAGGAATTGTAATAAAACCTGTGAGATTAATATGCAAGACGAAAACACTGACAATTGCCATTTCCTTATGCAGAAAGAAGGAAAAATGAGAAACTGTTGTTCCAAAGGAAAGGACAAGGACGGGCTAACCGTTGTCCCTTTGACGGGGAACCGTATGCAAACAAGGCAAAACAAATCAAAGCGAATCAGCCCTGGAAAGAAAGTGGAGATATCGGCTTGGCGCAGGAAAGAAAAGAGATGACTGAGGACTAACGGTTTGGCGAATTCCTCAGGATACTTGATCCTGAGGGATCACTGCTTTAACTATTTCTGCACCTAGATATCTCCACCTTCACGATTATAAAAGGGGCAGCACTGTTAGCTCGAGGGGGAGAATCTGTTATGTTTTATGTAATTTCCTTTAAGATCAAAACTTTGGTCATCGAGTCTCGTTAAGAACTGATCTATTGCAATTCTGCTTTATGCATTAATACAAACTTGGTTGCTATTTCATCTCTGAGTCTGGAATAACTTCAAGCGGTGTACCCTTGGAGGCTAAGGGCCTGGCCCTGGAGGATACTTGCTCCTATACTATTACATTTGTTTTATGCGTGGTTTTCTTATCGACGTTATTTGGTAATCTGATGTGTTTTGTAAGTTTACATCACATGCTCTGTTATGTTTAATTTATTAAGGTTACTAAAGACAGAACTATTGTATTGACTTTGCATCGTATCACTGTTCTTTTAAGTGTTGATATAATACTGCTAGTCTTTACAGAATACTGTTGTTGTTTAGTTACAAAGCCTTTGTGTTGTGCACTTGTTCATTGACATTATAGAATTCATCTTGGGAGTTATGTTCTTTGTGATTGTTGGATCTATAAACAATGTTGTTCTATTTTGAAATGCAGTCGTACTCTTTCTAACTGAGATTGATAACTGGATCAAATTACTATTAAAGTGTGCCATGTGTATATGTGGTTTTCAATTGTTGTTCTATAATTCATCATTAATCAGTGTTGTTCCATCTTGGTGTGTTGTTCAATCCGTCCTTAAGAGTGAAGGATTGCCGTTTGATTCCCGTAGATTACGATTAGTGCATTTGATCTTGTAGACTAAGGTGTTACCGCTTGTTAGACCTAGTTGTTGTTACAGTGTCTTGTTTGTTGTTCCATTTCAGGTTTGTTGTTCTATTTCTTAATTGTTGTTTCGTTTCTTATCTGCCGTTTCATTTCCTATCATTTGTTATTTTGGTGTGAAGAACGATCCCAGGCTGTAGTGAGCATTGACATCTACTGTCCGGCTCCCAGATCCACGATCTGTTCTCTGGTTTCCTTTTCCATTAGTTTACAAAGGGATGAGTTATTACTACTAAACCCTTGGCTAAGAAATTGCTTAGTTTTCTGAATGTGTGGTTTAATCTTTTGAAGTAGTTAGCTGTAAACAAGCATCCATTTACTCTTGTATTTTCGAACACTGTACTACTAGCATTACTCTGGCAAATGATAGCCTCAGACCGAGACACGCTTTGAAATAACAAAACATTCCCGGATTGACATATTAATGTGAGGTAATTAGAGGTGAAACAGACCCTTTTTATAGCTTGACATTTTGGCGTCGTTGTCGGGGAAAGAGTGTAGCCATTTGTTCTTTTTTTCAGAGTAGTGTACGAACCTGCTAGGGAAGAATTGGGTTTTAAAAACGGAATGTAAGAACCTACGTGTGGAGCATGTAACAACCCTGCTCCTCTGCCCACTTTCCTACAGATTTGCCGCTGTTTTGTTTGAGAAGAATTTAGTAGTTAATTTATGTGCATGACTACACAGAAAAAACCAGAAAATAATTCCAAACGTCTACCCAAGCCAAAAAAATCTAAGGGGCTGGGGATCCTTGGTCGACCAACCTTCATAGATGAAATATTCAAGAAAGAAGAATCTCATCCCTCAGTAGGACCCAAAAAAGTTATTTCTAGACAGCCTACTAGTTCCCTTCAGGCCACAGGATCACCATCTGTAGCCTTTGCTGAGGTGCATAGCCAAATTGAAGAGAAGGACTTTCAAGAAATCGAAAATTCTACTCTAGAACTATTGCAGGAAGGGAATTTCAGTAATCTTTGTGAAGGAGGAGGAGAGACAGGGGAAACCGAGGAACCGAAATCTCCTCTTGGGACAACTCAGCCATTGAACAACCTAGACAAGGGAAGCGCTGCAAAAATCATTTTTGAAGAAACTCAATCTCCTCAGACATTAGGCACTCTCATTATCCCAGATAGAGGAAATGCTATTAAAACTATTCCTGTTAAAGTCGTTCCCCCTCAACCTAGGAATACCCTCCTAGATATCCGAGAAGGTTATTGGCATATATTCGACCAAATGGCTCAAAACCAGCCAAACACCCAAACCTCTACATTACAATACACCATAGTGGATTCTGCAACAAATGCGCCAATGAAAGCAATCCCGCTTCAACATATCCCTACATTCCACGGTCTTACATCAGAAGACCTGGATGCATTTCTATTTGAATTTGATGTGCTGTGTAGGGGATATGATTACACCACCGACCCCCAGAAACTGAAACTATTTCCCTCTACATTAAAAGGGGCTGCTTTAAGATGGTTTATGGGATTAGGTGGCGGGGTTATAAATAACTGAGATCAAATGAAAGAATCTTTTCTAAAAATATATCAGGACTATTGCAGGTCTAGAGAACTAAAGGACGAAATATTCCAGATGATAGCTAGACCAAACGAAACATTAGAGGAGTATGTGGAATTTTTTCAGTATAATCTTCAAAGATCTCCTTATGCCTCACTGCCTTTACCTGATAATGTGTTAAAAACAACATTAATAAGGGGCATGAAGAAACAATGGATTGAAACATTAAACATTATGGGAAAATGAGATATTTATCAAGAAAATTTTGCTGACATCATTGATTTATGTATCAGGAGCTCGAGAGGCAGCACAAGATTAAAACCGGCAAAACATGATCAGTTTGTAAGAGATAATAAAATTTCGACAGAAGGAGTAATGCGTGTAGAAATTGGAAATTTATTGGAAAATTTTAAAACTGATATACTAGGGACACTAACTACACAACTTGATATTATGCAGGCCAAACAGAAGCAAATGGAGGCAGAACAGAATTTGGCGATCTTCTATCCCTGATGCAGGAAAAAGCATAGCCATAAGGAGTGTCCACTAGATGCAGTCCAAACATGCACCATCTGCACAAAAGATCACCTTATAGAAAGTTGTTCCTCACTCCCCGGATTAAAAGCAGTATATAAGGAAGTAGAAGAAGAGCCAGAATCGGTGTATTTTCTCAACGAGCGTCGTCAGTGGCAGCCGTGACAATCTGGTATGTTTCTAGACCCAACTTCTTCTTTTCAGCCTACGCAGTATAATGCTCAACAATATAATATGTGGCAGAGCCAATTTCAATCCCCATTTCCAAACTGGTCACCACAGTCGTTTCCTTCCTCAATCCTGTGGTTGAATCAGGCAAGCCAACCTGGTTGGCCGAATCTTCCTTATACCCCACCATATTGGAAAATTAATGCATACCTACCATAATGGACTCCTCCTACTTCACAAAGTTCAGCCTGGCAGACAAACTGGTAGAGACCGATGCATCAACCAGTAGGAACCATTCCGCTCCCTCAACCTACATTGCTACCCTTACAACAAAATCCCCAGTCTAATCGGAGACCGCAACTCCCAGCCCAGCCCAACCCCAATCCAAATAACAAACCAGTCCAATCTGTCCAAATCATAAAAACACCAGAAATAAGAGTCGATCTGAGGGAGTGTGATGATCTTCAGTTAAGATCTGGGCGTATTATTGAAACCGAGGGAGATAAGACAGTTCAGGTTGAAAATCAGTTACCCAAAGAACATCTGTCACAAGAAGAGGATGTGAACAAACGACAAGCTCATAATCAAGCAACCACATCCTCTCCCCCATTCCCAGAACGATTAATCATACCTTGACCTATACAATATCCTGATTTTGACATTCTGGGAGAATTATAAAATTTGTACATAAAAATTCCATTCATCCAAGCCATTCAAGACATCCCGATATACGCAAAAACTATCAAAGAATTGTGTATAAAGAAACCAAGGAGGAATATAAAAAATAATCCAAGAGTCCAAGTATTTGGCACTTTATCTGACTTATTATTAGGAAAATAAACACCCATTAAATACGAAGACCCAAGAAATCCAATAGTAACTATGCAAATTTATGGTCAAACCCTTTCCAATTCCTTAGTTGATCTAAGAGCTGCAATCAATATCTTAACAACCACTACTCGCCAAAAGCTAGGCATACATCTGTAGAACCCACCTCTACCTTGCTAGAATTGGCTGACCGATCTATGGTTAGGCCAAAAGGCACACTACATGATGTCATGGTATCTGTTGACTCCTAGGAATATCCAACCGATTTTCTGATAATAAATCCCAAAACCCGACTTGATGGACATCCATTGATTTTAGGTAAACCTTGGCTTGCCACTACGGATGCTTATATTGGCTGTCGGCAAGGAAATATGACAATAACCAAAGGAGTAGATATCAAGAACTTAGTTCTATATCCTCCAGCACAGCCAAGTGTCACAATAATCAAAACTAATAGGCACCCTATATCATACCTTACTGATAACATTAGATCTCCATTAACTATACAACAAGCACTTGATTTCAAAGACCAAATAGAAGACGATGCCATTAATAATTTTATTAGTCAAATTGAACTCACATCCCACACACAATGTCACATGATAAAGGCGACATTTGATAATGAATTAGAAGAAGATCCTCTTAAATATACACATGATCAAACAATATCTATTACCTCTGTTGCAAATAGTAAAATTGTGGAAATTGAACCAGGAAAAACCTTAAACATTAATGCCGACCTCACATCCGAACAAGAAATGAAGCTCATCCATTTGTTAAGGAAATATAAAGAAGCATTTGCAGGGGACTACCCTGATATGAAAGGAATTGCCCCCAATTATGTACACACCACATTTATATAGAAAAATATGCGAGACCTGTTCATCAGCCTCAGAGGAGACTTAATCCTCATCTAAAAGATGTGGTAAAAGCTGAATTTCAAAAACTTTTAGATGTCAATTTCATCTATCCTATCTCTGATAGTAAATGGGTCTCTCTGCTTGTGGTGGTACCAAAAAAGAACGGTAAATGGAGAATTTGTGTGGACTACAGAGAGCTAAATAAAGCAACACAAAAATACCACTTCCCTCTCCCATTCATCGACCAAGTATTAGACACTTTGGCAGGAAATAAATTCTTTTCTTTCCTGGATGGCTTCAGTGGATATAGTTAGATTCAGATTGCCCCTAAAGACCAAGACAAAACTACTTTTACTTGTCCTTGGGGAACATTTGCCTACCGAGTTCTACCTTTTGGCTTATGCAATGCTCCTGCCACATTCCAAAGGGCTATCCTCAGCATTTTTGCAGACTTAATAAATGAAGGACTTGAAGTACACATGGATGACTTCACACCATATGGAGATGATTTTGATCCAGCATTGGATACACTAGAAAAAGTCTTACAACGCTGCATTGCTACCAGGCTTTGTTTAAGACATGAAAAATGTTATATGATGATGACTAAAGGACTTATCCTAGGACACTATATTTCAGCAGCTGGCATTCAGGTAGACCTATCCAAAATCCAAATAATTTTGCTTATTCCCACTCCTACCACTCAAACAGAGGTACGCAGTTTTCTTGGATTTTCTGGTTATTATAGGAGGTTTATAGAACATTATTTGCATATTTCCGCACCTTTGTATACACTAAATGGTAACGTTGATTTTCTTTGGACAGAAAAATGTGAACATGCTTTCAAGGATCTAAAGAAGCTTGTGTCCACAGCCCCAGTCCTTCGAGGACCAAATTGGGATTTGCCATTTCAAATATCATTTGATGCCTCAGATACAGCCATTGGAGCAGTCCTTGGGCAAGAAGAGGACAAAAAACCATATGCAATTTATTACATCAGCAAAAATCTATCCCCTGCTGAATTAAACTACACTGTTACTGAAAAGGAATTTCTAGCTATAATACATGCTGTCAATAAGTTTAGACATTACATTACTAGATATCCTGTTATCTTATACACAGATCATTCTGCCATAAAATATTTAGCAAACAAGCCTATCACAAATGGCAAAATAACTAGATGGCTGATTTTATTGCAGGAATTCGATATTACAATCAAGGATCGACCTGGAAAATAAAATCCTGTAAACGATTTTCTTTCAAGAATGCCAAAGCCAATCGATGCAGCAGCAGTTGAAGATCAATTTCCGGACGAGCATCTATTCGTTGTGGCTGTTCAAACACCCTGGTATGCTGATGTTGCCAATTACCTAGCAGTAGGTAAATTACCAAAGCATCTAACCCCTAATGAGCGGAAACAGATTGTTCGGCGGAGTGCTCGATTTTCTTGGATTGGGGGCTATTTGTTCCACACAGGGGCAGACATGCATATCAGGAGATGCGTTTGAGAAGATGAAATCTTTGAAATTTTAAAAGCCTACCATGAGGGACCATGTGGCGGACATTTCACTGATCGCAGAACTGGACATAAGGTGCTGCAAACAGGGTATTATTGGCCAACGATTTTCAAAGATGCAAATAAATTCGTCTAAGCCTGTGACAGTTGCCAGAGAGCAGGATTCCCTGGTCAGTCTGATGAGATGCCTCTGAAACCACAGTTATTCATCGCACCATTCGAGTGATGGGTCCTTGATTTCATTGGACCAATTAACCTATCATTAAACCAGAAAACATATATTTTGGTGGCAACAGAATATGTCACCAAATGGGTTGAAATAGAGGCATTGCTAAGAGCTATAGAGGATTCTGTCATACAGTTCCTATTCCATCTATTTTTGCGTTATGGCCTTCCAAGAGAGATAGTTATAGACGGTGTACTACAGTTTCCTGAGAACAAAATAGCTGCAACACTCAACAACTATCATGTCCGGCATAAAATCACTACTCCATACCACCCACAGGAAAATGGTCAGGTAGAAAGCAACAATAAAATAATAGAAGCAATCCTAATGAAAACCATTGCGTCACATAGACGTGATTGGGCTGCCAGACTACTCGAAGCACTGTGGGCTTATAGAACAACATGGAGAAGTACCACTGGTTACTCACCTTATCAATTAGTGTTTGGAAAACAACCTATTTTCCCCTTAGAATTCAAAATCGAAACATTCCGAACAGCACAGGAAGTTGGCTTAGATCTAACCAAAGCACAGATTAATCGATTACAGCAAATCAATGAGCTGGACGAAATTAGGCTCTCTGCACTTCAAAACACTGCATTGATCCAACAACAGCTAGCTAAATGGCATGATTCTCTCATTAAAAATAAAGTCTTCCACGAAGGAGACTAGGCATTTTGTACGATTCCAGCTTTCACGACTTCCTCGGGAAACTCCAGACTCGTTGGTTGGGACCATATGAAATCCAGAAAGTACATGACAATGGTACCCTTACTCTAATCACTATTGACGGTTCTGGATATGCCTTCAAGGCAAATGGCCACCGAGTTCGTCTTTATCGCAAACCACTCACTCGGGAGTCCTTCTGCCAGCAGCTACACCGAGACTCTAATATGGAAATTTTGGGGGAGGGAGAGAAGTCTTCCTCACCTGTAATTCATTAAGAAATTTATTTCTTTTCACAGTTTATACATAATTTCTTTTCTTTTGTTGAATCATTTTTGTACATATTTTTGAATCAACGCTTTGCAGTTACTATTTTTGCTGTTCCTTTTCTCAAAAGGACAACATTTTCTTCCAGCTGTTCTTTTTTCAAAAGAACAACACCCTTTGGATCAGCCATCATTTTGCTGTAATTTTGTTCTTTTTCTTTATTTCTATGTTTTGTTGTTCCTTTTTCAAAAGGAACAACATTTTCAGTTTTTGCTGTTCCTTTTTTTCAAAGGAACAACATTTGTGTGTTTTGTTGTTCCTTTTCTAAAGGAACAACATTTTTGATTTCTACTGTTCATTTTCCAAAGGAAAGACATTTGTGTGCTTTGTTGTTCCTTTTCCAAAGGAGCAGCATTTTCGATTTCTGTTGTTCATTTTCCAAAGGAACGGAATTTCTGTGTTTTGTTTTTCCTTTTCCAAAGGAACATGATTTTCGATTTTTGTTGTTCCTTTTCCAAAGGAACGACATTTGCGTGCTTTGTTGTTCCTTTTCCAAAGGAACAACATTTTCGATTTTTGTTGTTCCTTTTCCAAAGGAACGACATTTCTGTGTTTTGTTGTTCCTTTTCGAAAGGAACAACATTTTCGATTTATGTTGTTCCTTTTCCAAAGGAACGACATTTGTGTGTTTTGCTATTCCTTTTCCAAAGGAACAACATTTTCGATTTCTACTGTTCCTTTTCCAAAGGAACGACATTTGTGTGTTTTGTTGTTCCTTTTCCAAAGGAACAACATTTTCGATTTATGTTGTTCCTTTTCCAAAGGAACGACATTTGTGTGTTTTGATGTTCATTTTCCAAAGGAACGACATTTGTGTGTTTTGTTGTTCCTTTTCCAAAGGAACATCGCTTTCGATTTTTGTTATTCCTTTTTCAAAGGAACGACATTTGTGTTTTCTATTGTTCCTTTTCCAAAGGAACAACATTTTTGGTCTTTTGTTGTTCCTTTTTCCAAAAGGAACACCACTTGCATTCTTTTGCTCTCCCTTTTTGAAATAGCTTGTTCCCCTTGCTGTTCTAAATTAAGGATGCTTACTGTTCCTATTCTTTCAAGTCTTTTAGAATAGAACTATGCACTTATGCAATGGATACAAAATCACAACATAATGAAATCAGTGGATCATAAAATCGCTATTTTTTATAAGAAATTGCTCTGAATTGGTAAGAGGATAGAAGGAAGGACGCGTTTATTCATTATCTTTTGCTATCATTGTTGTACTAATTCTGCTATGATTGGTTATATTTATCATGTTGGTCCCTTTTAATCCTCTTTGATTATTATTCAGGAATAAGAGCAAAGGGTTTATATCTTCCTATTGAGATGTTAAGACTTCTTCCACCATTCCTACTCTTAAGGAGTGTTGAAACACCCTTTGTGTATAAATAGGGAAAGTACTTAATGAAAAAGAAAGAAAAAAGAGCAAACAATGATGTCTTAATGACTTATAAGTTGTCAAATGCAGGATAGGGGGTCTCATCAAGAGCCAGCCTACCATGATCATGAGGACGAAAGCGAAGTGGCATTCCCACTATGGCCACCGCACCAGGGATATGGTCAAAAAGGTATATCAAATAAAGAACCCTTGGAACAGGAGGTCTCATCACGAGCTGGCCTGCCCACCTTTCGCTCCTTCCTCGTGAATGGCATTATGGCTAACTAGTCACCAAGCTAGCATAATGGCCTACATTTTGACATCACACAACATTTTCTAAGCATACACAAAGGATCATGGTTCCATGGGTGAAATAAACAACTCTGTCAAGGTTATGGACACCTGTCGGCAGCAGAGCACTGCTAATGGTATTGCAATCACATTATTTACACCAATAGGTAGTTATTAGCACCCTTCTATTTCTTATGCCTTAGTAATCAATCATATATTATTTCCCGAACCATACAACGCATGTACATCTATTATTACCAATCATGACAGAACAATTGACAATGATCGCATGAGACTCCGTATCCACGGTAGATGTCCTATCCCCCAGCCTCGCATCATATCACCGTAGTCTCTTACATATTAAGTGACCCAACTCTACGCCTCGATTTCGGTAATTTGGTACTTTTGTAAACATGGCATATTGCTATACGTTTTTCCTTAAGGACTCTGTTTCAGAACGACACACCGCTCCTTTATTTGACGGTCGAGACGGCCTATCACATTGCGGGGGGGGGGGGAGGTTAACCTCATCATTCCCTGGATTACATGTCAGATCACTATTCGGGAATCTGTATACTTGGGAATAGCACGGCTCAACGGTATACTATTTTTTTTTTTTTTTGCATGACTTGCTCTTCACAAGACATTTCCATTGTATACTCTGAAGCATTAGATTTTGAGTGAGCCTTGCGTCTGTCAGCCTCCCTATGTTTCAAACAGTGTAAACAGCGGTCGTTCCATTGTCAAAACTTTGAGATTTTAAAGTGAAACCATAAACATGGGAGGAAGATCGATTCAGAGAGAACCACAGGTGTTAACAGTCTCTGCTGTTTCCCAGGAAATCTTGGCAAGAGCAAGGTGGCTAAGTTATCTCAATCGCTTACAGGAATCCAACGAGACTGTAGCAATTGAATTCTTGCAGAACTTGCAAGAGGATCACTCCACAGTAAGGGGGAGACGCATAGCAGTCACTGATGACATAATCGCAAAAGTGTTGGGACTGCCAGTTGCTGGACCTGTATGGACGTTAAAGAAGGAGAGATTGCAGAAGATCATAGAAATCTTCCGGGAGGAAGGCCAGAGCCTGACAATTAGAGGAAAGGGGGTTCTACCAACAGCATTGGGAGAGCCGTCGGAGGAATTGATGAAGACCATTCAAAGCTACATCACCTGTGAAGGCAGGAAAGAAGTGGTAAGACCACGACATCTTAAACTCTTAGCTATATTAAAGCAAAAATGCTCTGTAAATTTACCTGCATTTTTGAATTCATTACTTCATGACATTGCACGGAGCATAAAAAAGGCACAGCATGTAGAGTCAGTTGTTAGTCATCATGGGTTGATTCGGTTAATAGTCAGCCATAGCCTTACCCAGCAGCAGAGCAGCTGGGAAGAGCTAATTGCCATGATAGATGGAGGATTGACCACACCATCCCGAAAACGTAAACATGCCACCAGTACACCTGAGTGTCGAGAAAAATGAAGTAAATCGGTCTAGCTAGCACAGCTACGAGGAAGGCTGGAGAAGCCCCAAGGAACACCAATCAACCAGAAGAGATAGAAGATGAGCAACCCCCACGATTAAAAGGGGAAGACAATGAGAAAGGAATGCAGGAAAAAAAGGAAGGAGAAATGGAAGAAGAAACCGAGCAATCTCAGCAGGAGGAGGAAACAGAATAGCAGGAAGGTAGCCCATTGCAGGACCCATTGAGAGAAGATGAATTGGCCAAACTTTTGGCCAATATGGGTGAATATGGCCAACATTCCAGTCCATTAGATCTCCATGCTGAAGAGGAACCCCAGGAGGGAAATGCACCTGAAGAATCACATGCAGAGGAGGTAGAAGAAGAGAATCTTCCTGTTCATGATGAAAATATGGCAGGAGATGCAGAACAAGAACAATCCGTTCCTAGCCAAATGACACCAGAAGAAATTCTGGAGGAAAGGGGGGCAGAAAAGGAAGTCACCCAAGAAATAACAGAATCAGTTAGGGTTCTTGCCCCGGAGCAACCAGAGCAGAGCAACAAAGAAGCACCCCAGAGAGAAAATCGGGGAATTATTCACAGTCCAGGCTGCAGTGAACAGTATAAATCGGGGAATTATTCACAGTCCAGGCTGCAGTGAACAGTATGTTGTTCCTTCTAAGGAAATTGTGGAAATTAAGGAATTACGAAAAGAATAGCAGAGACTACTGAATGTAATGGTTCAGCTCCGACAACAGATCAAGATTTTAAAAGAAAGGAAAAGGGTAAAAAGGACTTCGGAAAGGAAAAATGCAACCACTCCAGCAAAACCCCTCAAGACAAAGGGTCGGAGGACCAAAATCCATCCCGATATTCAAAACCCTGTCGAAAAGTAGGCTGCTGTTCCAAATGATGTTGAGGAGCAGACTGTTGTTTAAATTAAAAAGGAACAACATTGGACTGATCTCCACGTTAATATAGAAATGGATGATATGTTGACCCACGATAAGGAAATTCAGACAGAGACACCACCTTCAGGAGTGATAAGGGTCATGAATGCAAAACAACGCAATAGGAAAATTCAGGTAAAACTCCCGGCCTCCACTGCCGCATGGAAAAGAGATCCGAAAACGGTAACCCTACGAAAGGGTTTGAAGCAAGCTCAACAAGCAGTAGAAAAGCTTATAGAGCAAACGATCCCTTGACAAAAGTATGAAGAGCTACAACAACAGCTTAGGAACGTCAATCTATCCGAAAGCGAGGCCTTTGAAGGGTGGCGAAGGGAAGAAGAAAAAGTTGTGAAGGTAACTCGTAGGTTAGATATAGTTATCAAGCAAATGGATACCTTATGTTCTTTATACAATGACGTCCTAGCATGCAGAGCCCCTGCTAAGAATTATGCCTTGTTTTTAATGGAATGATATTTGCAAAATAAAGGTTGTTAAAGCAGGTGCTCCCATACAAATTAACATCATCGATGTTTTTATAAACTACTGTAAGCACTACGGGGTAAAAGTTCAGAGACTACTGTGTAAGTTGTATTTACATAAACTTGTATTAGACTAGGAGACCGAGCTGAACCCTGGCCCTTTTGTTGGGGATATCCAATTACAGGCATTTATTTCATTTGGGGTTAATCAAATTAAATGGCTTAAAGCCTATAATGCTTTCCAAAGACAAGAAAACAGATTAGATTTGTGGATAAGAGCTGAGCCTAGGAATCCAGTACAGTTGTGGAGAAAACATAGAAACCTCATGAAGACTCCAGGTGTAATTGAAGCATTAGGACCCATTCATGAGGCAATCATTCGACAGGGAATATAATACTTTTTCTCTATCAAAGACCTTGCCATTGATGTGGCTAAATTTCAGTATAAGATCTCTAATCTGAATATCCAACTCAGGGAACCATTTAAGTATGAAAATTTTGAATTAGCCGCCAACTGCTTGCACCTCTATGGAAAAGTCATTTTGAGGGAAGGGCCATCCTGGTTAGGATATAGGTTCCAGAGTCCAATTATTTGGCACCCTGCACTCGGATACCAAGCCTTGTATGAGATGCTTGAGGGTCAGACAGGAAATTTCTTTGAACACCTAGTGATGCATCATGGTTGTAGGCCTTCACATGAGATTCCATCTCCAGCCTACTCACTCACTGCCTTACATGTCAACTACAATGTTTTCATGAGGGCATGAAAAAGGGTAAGCAGGGGGGTGTGTGGAGTACTAAAGAAGGTATGTTTTTGGTAATTATTTCAGCATATTTTCATTATAACTTACAAACCTTTTGCATCATGAACTAGGAAAACGATAAGGAATTGTAATAAAACCTGTGAGATTAATATGCAAGATGAAAACACTGACAATTGTCATTTTCTTATGCAGAAAGAAGGAAAAATGAGAAACTGTTGTTCCAAAGGAAAGGACAAGGACGGGTTAACCATTGTCCCTTTGACAGGGAACCATATGCAAACAAGGCAAAACAAATCAAAGCGAATCAACCCTGGAAAGGAAGTGGAGATATTGGCTCGGCGCAGGAAAGAAAAGAGATGAATGAGGACTAACGGTTCGACGAATCCCTCAGGATCCTTGATCCTGAGGGATTGTTGCTTTAACTATTTCTGCACCTAGATATCTCCGCATTCACCATTATAGAAGGGGCAGCACTGTTAGCCCGAGGGTGAGAATCTGTTATGTTTTATGTAATTTCCTTTAAGATCAAAAATTTGATCATCAAGTCTCGTTAAGAACGGATCTATTGTAATTCCGCTTTATGCATTAATACAGACTTGGTTGCTATTTCATCTCTAAGTCTAGAATAACTTCAAGCAGTGTACCCTTGGAGGCTAAGGGCCTGGCCCTGGAGGACACTTTCTCTTGTACTATTACGTTTGGTTTATGCATGGTTTGCTTATCAACGCTATTTGGTAATCTGATGTTTTTTGTAAGTTTACATCACATGCTCTGTTATGTTTAATTTATTAAGGTTTCTAAAGACAGAACTATTGTATTGACTCTGCATCGTATCACTGTTCTTTTAAGTGTTGATATAATATTGCTAGTCTTTATAGAATGTTGTTGTTGTTTAGTTATAGAGCCTTTGTGCTGTGCACTTGTTCATTGACATTACGAAATTCATCATGGGAGTTATGTTCTTTGCGATTGTTGGATCTATAAACAATGTTGTTCTATTTTGAAATGCAGTTGTACTCTTTCTAACTGAGATTGATAACTGGATCAGATTACTATTGAAGTGTGCCGTGTGTATATGTGGTTTTCAAGCGTTGTTCTATAATTCATCATTAATCAGTGCTGTTCCATTTTGGTTTGTTGTTCAATCTGTCCTTAAGAGTGAAGGATTGTCGTTTGATTCTTGTAGATTACGATTAGTGCATTTGATCTTGTAGACTAATGTGTTACTGCTCGTTAGACCTAGTTGTTGTTACAGTTTCTTATTTGCTGTTCCATTTCAGGTTTGTTGTTCTATTTCTTAATTGTTGTTCCATTTCTTATATGCCATTTCATTTCCTGTCATTTGTTATTTTGGTGTGAATAACAATCCCAGGCTGTAGTGAGCATTGACATCTATTGTCCGGCTCCCAGATCCATGATTTGTTCTCTGGTTTCCTTTTCCATCAGTTTACAAAGGGATGAGTTATTTCTACTAAACCCTTGACCGATAAATTGCTTACTTTTCTGAATGTGTGGTTTAATCTTTTGAAGTAGTTAGCTGTAAATAGGCATTCGTTTACTCTTGTATTTTCGAACACTATACTACTAGCATTACTCTGGCAAATGATAGCCTCAGACTGAGACACTCTTTGAAATAAAAAAACATTCCTGGATTGACATATTAATGTGAGGTAATTAGAGGTGAAAGAGACCCTTTTTATAGCTTGACATCGCCCCTCCCAAATTTTTCTTGCCCTCAAGCAACCTCAAAGTTGGGTGCTCCAAAATATGCTCACCCTCTTAGGTGGCATCCTCATTTGGCATGTTCTTTCGATGCACCAATCATCGCTTGTCTTGAAGCAATGCCTAAACAAACAACCTCTTTGACTGTGGACCCCCACTATCATTGCAAACTTCACTAGGGTCCCAAATGGCCATTGGACCATCCCTGATCGTTGTACTATCCTATAGTGATGGAGTCCCTCGATACCAGGATCCCAAGCCAACCTAATCAATGTGAAGCCTCCCTTGATTGACTCACTATCCTGCCAGATATGGGCATTAGAACCCTTGTGTCTATCACCAATAAGTATTGCATCTTGATGATGTAAAACTCTGCCCAAATCCTCATGAAGTTTCTCTATCGAATAGTCCATCTCATGTACTACAAGAGTAAACTCCTTAAGATGCAATCCAATCCTAGTGAAATTGAACCCTCATCTACCTGGGCCTCCCCTAATCTCCTCTTGTTGATCACCTTGCCACATCGGCGAAGTTCCCCAGACCATCAATGAATCAATAAACCAAATGGAAGATCTGGATGATCCTCCCATGTACAAACCAACTCACCTCTAAGGTAATTGAACTGCTCAGCTTTGTTATGCCAGAATCCCCTGCCCATCACAAAAGGAATTTATCTTACTGACGTTATGATACTCTGGTCATGAATGACTACCTAGCGTCCTCGTACCAGGACCTCCTCTCCCATGACTCTCGACCATAATCTATGCAATGATCAAGGCTAGGCCAATCTTACCAAAGTGAGTCAACAATGTCATTGCCTATCACTCCATGGCTAGCCCAAATCCTGAGGAACAATCTCCCTTGTCCTATAGTGAGGACTTCGATGATCACCCATGTGTTCGCCTGTGAATGAATCAGTCTGCTTGTTATCCCGACCATGCTCACTGAGGAGTGAAGTATCCCACCAATCCATTGGATCCCTAGATCCCATAACCATACTGGAGTTCCACAAACCCCAATCCTCTCTATCTATCACTATGATATGATATTAGTTGTTGGGACCCCTTTTTGCCCCATCTCTACCTCCTGTAGGTATCCAATAGGTAGGCACTGAACATTAAGAACTCGTGCCACAAATATCTAGTTGTTCTGTGCCTTACAAATCACTCAACGAGATCTGCTATCCCAGATCTTGATGATGTGATCGGGTACTACCAGAAGCCTAGGCATCATCCTACCAAAAAAGACTACTACCCTCTACAGCTCATGCTCCCCTAACGCCCCAAGCTGTCCAACTGAAAAAGCACCATGTAACTCCCTCTCGATCACCTCCCCAAGTGTGAACTTAGGGGTGGAACATATGCTACCTCGGAAATCAACCATGCCATCCATAAGTCTGTAATCGTCAACTTGTGCACTACCAAGTGTCTCAATTGGAGGGTCTCCTCTCGGCCCATGATACGTGGTGTCTCATCCATGTGCCTAGGGTAAGTCCCCCATGCCTTGCTGCTTGAATGGAGAGTGTCAAAGTGAAACAACCAAACTCTTTGCAATTGTAAGAAACATTGGAAGATGATGGGTTGGTATGTCCCAAAGAGTATGATCAAGACTCTGTCGGAATGCTCAAGAGTAATCTATAGATGACCCTCTTTTTGCCTCGAATCTACTAATAACTCTCTCGAGGCCTGCCTCCACTAAACATGGTGTCCCCACATGCTCGACAATGTCCTCATCGATCCTAGGTGAGTTGTGTCGAATGGTACACCTACTATCCCTGTCCATAAGTCTCCCTGGAGGCAAAGCTCCAAGAGCTTGTTGCACCGCATCATGTGTCACTGCATACCACCAAGTACCATTTCACTCCATAAAATTCCAATGTATGCTGCAACCTATCCTTGTACACCACTAGATACCCCAAACTACGGCTATACCATCATGTACCCACTTGTGTCCTACCTCTGTCATTGCACCTGTCACTCCCCGCACATCCTCAATGTGACGCTAGTCATTCCTCCTACTCCACAGTGTAAACCGACATGCTATGGCATACCACCATGTATCTTCATGCTACTCTGCAGACCATTGCTCCTCGCTGCATAGCCCTACATACCACTAGGTGCTATGGCCTAGAATTGGGTTTGTATGCATCATGCCACATCCCTCTATATAACACTAAATGCTATGACCAAACTTTGTGTAGTCCTGTGTACCACTACCTACTATCATACCACCCTGTAACATATGGTATCTTGCATGTGCCAAAGTGTCCGCCACTCTGATAGTGACCCCACCATGACACGCTTCATGTCCCCTCATCCATCCTGGAAGACCTAAGCACCCTAACTCCACCACTATTAGGGGGGATATCTCTACTTTGTTGATCATATGTGACCCTTGAGTCCTAAACCTCAATGGGAGAACATCGTCTCCATAAAATATCCAATATGGTGGCTTACCCATGCCACCTCCTCAAACCAGCTCCTACTAGAGAATTTTAATCATCATGCACCCTCATGTACAACCAACATGCCAACAAAACAAACGGATTATGCTCACAAACCACTTGGCCACTAGTGTCAACTGGAGCTCACCTAAGGAATGCATGCGCTTAGGCATGGAATTGGCTACCTCATCAATGTTATAGCCATCCCGCATGTCTGACATAGGATAGGAAGCCCCACCTAAATCCCAATGCCAACTTGGGCCTCCAACACCCTTAATGTCTGAGAGCTCCTGTTATCACTCAAGTTGTCCCTAAGCTCCTGAACGGATACGACCGAGGTAACCACAAACCAATCTTTGGATTGCAGGTTCTAGCCCACCTGCAATTAGAGAGGGCTCTCTCTTAATGATTTAACTTTGTTGATGATGATTTTAGGCTAGTTGTTGGGTTCAAGGGTTTTGATTTTTTGTTTGGATGGATGATGCATGTATTGAAGATAATTCCAAACAGAGAGGCAAGGTAAAGTGTGATAAGTTTCAAACCATTGGGCATGGAGTCATGGATTAAGGCTTGCTGTTGTGTTTTCTTGGTCACAAGAGGATTATGGAGTGGGATAGCCACACATGAGACAATTATCAATTTGCTGAGAGGATGGAATGATGGTCAGGGATGAAAGGCAATGAAGAATCTTTCATCAAAACTAACAGGGAGGAGAAGTGAATGAATGGTTGTCTAGGAGCAGTTAAGAATTCCTAAACTATCATTCATAAGTGAAAGAAACAGTGTAAACAAGATCATTCAAGTATGCATGTTCATAACTATTCCTGATGAAAACGTGAAAAATTGCAGAAATTGAGCCTAGGGTGCAGCTAAGCAAATCTAAACTATTCTTCTTTTCTGCAATTTATATGGCAGATTGATGATAAAACAAACATGAAAAAACTAACAGAGTTAAGAAACACTTATTGAACCATGTAGAAGCATAGGAATTCCACAGTCACTCCTCGGCCAATTAAACGCAGCAGACAGTTTCAGAATCCATGCTTTCAGCAGTCTTTGATTATAGAAAGTATCAGAGTTACAGTGCGAGTCTCTGCTTGAGGAAAATATCGAAATACCAAAGATCAAGCAACTAAACGACCAACCAACCCCTACTCCATTTTTTAGGGTGGTATATATAGGCAAATATCTGAAGTCATTTATTACAACCGACCTAAACAGGTCTGCAGGAAAAAGCTTTTTAAAAAACCTAATTGTTACTGGAATTAAATGCAAGTAATTCCTTCGGGTTGTGCCAGAGGCAGCTGGATCAAGTTGAGTTGATGGGTTGTCCTGTGTGACTTGGTGCAGTGGTTCTGTCAGAACTATGCATTGATTTCTGGTCCATTGATCTCCTATGAGTTTAATGTGCAGTCATTTGTGCTGGTGAGCTTTTAATGGTCCCTTAACTGCTTCTTGACTTTCAGGGCCTTCCTTTTAATGCTGGATTTGCCTCGAGCCCTGAGAAAATCTCCTCTGATACAATTTGCCACCACATTGATAGTCTCCACCGCTTCCTGATACTATTCGACATGTTTTTCATCTGTATATTTGATCTGATACTCTTTAATCTCTGTTCCTGGTCTCTCTCTGTCTTCAAATACGCTTAGATTGGCAAAATCGGGCTTTTCGGGCCTTTTCAGTGCAAAAAGGGCCGAGGAATCAAAATATTCCCTAAAGATTCTTAAATATGGCTCATTTCTCGTAGCGATGCGCCTTCGCGCTAATCGCGCATCGAAAACTGCCTCTATTTTTCATTCCGGAGCTCAAAAACTTGACTTTCGCGCTTGCGCATTTTTTCCATTTTTTGGCTGCTGACTTTAGCATGACGTCAGCAGTGGGACCATTTGGTACAGATGTGATGTCAGCATGCTAACGTCAGCAAGGTGACGTGGCAGTGCGGCAGGGTGATGTGGCAGTGACACGTGGCAAGGTGACGTGGGCCGGGCGCAGGCAGTGTGAGGTGATGTGGAGGCGACGTAGCAGGGTGAGGCGGCGCTCCTGTTACGTGAGGGGAGGATGGTTTTGGCCTGTGCATCGGACCGCCTTTGGTACGGAGGTGGTTTCTATCAGGGGTGGCCCAATGCAATGGGAGGTCGTCACCTGTCCCGGTGTACGACGGTAAAACCGTCGGACATCGTGTGGTAACGTGGCAATACATAAGGGCGCCCGATATGAACAAGGGCTGTCGGATCTGGGGGAGGCGATCCGACGGTGGACGGGAGGCGAAGGTGCACGAGACTTAATAAAAGAGCGCGCGCGTTAAAGTTTTAATTTTTCCATGGCGCGGGTGGGTTTTAGACTTTAGGAAACGGGTTAATGGGTTAAGGCGCTTGGTGATTTATTAAACAAACACTAATAAATTCCAAAGGAAATGCACGGAGGGGGGTTTTTTCATTTGGAAAGGGGTCCTTTGTGTTTTGGAAGGGGTCCAAACACCTGGGAATGGAAATTCATGCAAAAAGAGGGTTCTTACTAAAGTCCAGGTGACTTAGTAATTCCTAGAGAAATACTTATGGTTATATTTCAACCAGCGGGAGGGGATATTTACATAAGGGGATTATTTACATAGTTTTAGTAGGGGGATGGGGAAAATGTAGGGAGTTACATAATAATTTCAGTAGTTAATATGGAAATGAAAAGAGCACTAAGCTTCAGAGATCTTAGGCTTCAAAGGGGAGATAGAGCTTTGTAGAGAAAGTATGGACCTTCCTTGAGTGAAGCAGATCTTCACCAAGGCAAATGACATGGAAAATGATGAAACTAAGAGATATCAAGTAGATCTTGACCTCTTTTTGGGGAAATTAGTCAATTATTTGGGGAAGAGGAAGAAAGGGAAGTTAGTTATGCCTGATTTGAGCTCCTCCACATAAAAGTTCCTGATGACTGTGACCTGAGTAGAGATGATACTTTGAAAACATAGAATTGATCAGAAATCAAGATTCTGCAACCTCAAAACTACTTACCCAGCCTACTTACCTAACATTTTTTCTTCTTTTGGTTTGGGTGCACTTAGACTTGCAAACCCAACATTTCAATTTTTTCTTTTTATGCCTTCCTATCTACAAACTACCCTTATTTCTTCCAAGGGCCCAGATTAAGCAGTTGGGCTCCTTTGATTCTCTACCTATCTAAGAATCTGCCAAGATTAAGCTGTTTGGACATATTATTCATTCTCTATATTCTAAACAGGAAATTGAAACCTAGGGAGACCAAGATTAAGATGTTTGGACCTCCCTTTAGCTGAAAATTTTACAAAAATGGAATAACTCTTCAAAATTGGAATGCAGCAGGTGAACTTTGACTAGCACACTTTCATGGCCTCTTTCTTTGGTGTCTGTCAGCAAATATGGAGCATCGTAGCATGCAAAGTATGACATATTTGGCCTGTAAAAATGTCAATCATGAAATATGAGTAACCTGCTGCAGCAGGAGGCTAACAGTGGCTCCACTTGGGGATGGCTTATCCTTGTGAAAAGCCAAGAATAGCAGGTCAGACTACCTTGATCTTCTGTTGTTGTTGTGCATTGAAACTTCTCAGTGCTGACTATTAGATTGATTTGAAATTTTGGGCTGGAAACAACACTTTCCCTCAACTGATTTGCTAACGAACTGTGAAGCACTGCCTACTTTCTTTTGCGTGCTTTAGCATCTAGACTGTTACAAAAATAAAATAAAGTGTTGATATATACAAACATTTATGTACAGAAAGTAACACCGTCTGTTTTTTCTCAATCAAAAGGGATCATGGTAATGTTTTAACATTCAGCCATTAACAGGGCCTTCTTCAGCTATGCTGCCATCTAGAGATTTGAGGAAATATGTGTTATTGCCTTGCCAAGCACTGATAATGTATGGACCCTTCCAAAGAAAATAAATTTTTGCATGTTTGCCCTTGTCCTCTCTTCGTGAGTCCCACCTTAGAACTTTGCTGCCAACCCAGAAATCCTTTGCTTTAGCTTTCTTATCAAACATCTTTTTGAGCTTCTCTTGCAGCATTTGAGCTCTGTCATACACTTGCTCTCTGGTTTGCTGAAGATGAATGGTTTGATTAACTCTTCTCTACATGTCATTTGGTTTAGCCTGAATCTCCTGTAACAGTTTGATACTAGGAATGCCCAAAGATGAAGGAAATCTGGCTTCCATGCCATATACTAGCTCATAAGGGCTCATCCCAATGGATTTCTTGGTTGACAGTCTGTCTGCCCACAGAACATTTGTGAGTTTCCTATGCCAGTTCTTTTTGTTTTCTTCTAGTAGCTTCTTTATGATGTTGATGAGGCTTTTGTTTGATGATTCGGCCAAAGCCATTACCTTGAGGGTAGTAAGCTGTAGAGTGGCCCAAGGTAATGTGGAATTTATGGCAGAAGTTGATCATCTTTTTTTATTTGAAGGCAGCAGCATTGTCAGTGATGATTTTCTCAGGGCAGCCAAATCTGGAAAGGATATTGCCTTCAAGGAATTGGATTATGGTGGAGTCATTGGCTTGTCTACATGGGATGGCTTCAATCCACTTAGTGAAATAATCAGTGGCTGCTAAAATCCACTTGTGCTGACCTGAGGAAGAGGGATGAATTTCTCCAATGAATTCGAGACCCCATTGTTGAAAAGGCTTCTCGGTTGAAATGGGCTTAAGGGGCAAAGGCAATAATTTTATTTTCCCTTCAAAGATTTTGCATTTGTGACATGAAACAACAAATTTCTTGACATCTGCAAATAGAGAGGGCCAATAATAACCAGCCCTTAAAATTTTGTCAGCAGTGGACTTCCAATATAAGTGTCCTCCACAGTCCCCTGCATGGAATTCTTTCATGATGCTGTTAGTTTCATTCATAGTCAAACAATTAAGCAATATACCTTCATGATTTTTCCAAAACAAGGCACCATCTATGACACAAAACTTTGATGATTTCATCCTTAAAAATCTTTTCTTAGTCCTGGACAATCCTAGGGGAGCACACAGGTTTAACAATAAAAAGAAAATATCAACATACCATGGGGAGTGCAAAAAGGTTTCACTAATTTGTGGAGTCGCCAACTTCGGTTCATTGTCCAGTTGATTAATGTCTAAGGCTTGGAAATTGTTTCGGAAATTATTTTGGCTAAACCTTGCCCTTTTATCAGCTTGGTAGGTTTTATCTCAATGTCATATTCAAAAATGCTAGCAATCCACTTGCCTCTTTTGCCTTCTAGTCCCTCTTGAGTTAATATGTCTTTCACCACGGAGTTTGGGACATAGGCAATCACATGGGAGTATAAGATGTAAATTCTGAAGTCTTTGATGGCCTTAACGAGGGCATAAGCCTGCTTTTCCATGATTTGATATTTCAAGGGTGCATCTCTTAAAGCTCGGCTGAAGAAAGCAATTGGCTTTTCATTACCTTGGTCATCCTTTTGCAAAAGGACAACGGCTATGGTGTGCTCAGATGCAAAAGAAAAAATGATAAAATCTTTGTCGAATGCGGACGGTGAGGACAGGCGTTTGAGTCAAAGGAGTCTAATACTCCAAAAAGCTGCTGGGTTCTAGAGACCATTACCTGGGCTCCCTTTTTACAATATTGCTAAATAGACTTATTAGCTCGGCTAGGTTGGGGATAAATCTCTTAGGAAATTGATCTTTCCAAGGAATGCTTGCAACTCTTTTATGTTTCTTGGATATGGGATTTGGAGGATGGCTTGAATTCTTTCAGGATCAATTCTAATCCCATCTTTTGATATGATATGGCCTAAAAGCTTGCCTTCCTCAAGGGCGAACAGGGACTTCTTAGGATTCAAGGAAATGCCATATTTCCTGCATGTCATGAAAATTATCCTTAGATGCTTAAGGTGCTCTTGGTCAGATTTGGAGAAAGGGGTTAGTTCATCAAGGTAAACAACAAGGAAATCATGTATCTCCTTGGAAAATGCAATATCCATTGCCCTTTGAAAGGTATCAGCAACGTCCTTCAGCCCGAAAGGCATTTTAACATACTTAAATGTTCCCCGCGGTGTGGTAAAGGTTGTCTTGTCTTGGTCATCCGGGTGAACAAGTATCTGATTAAATCCTGAAAATCCATCTAGTAAAGAAATTCTAGATGACCCCACTACTCTTTGTAGGGATATGGTCCATTTTGGGCAAAGGGTAGTGGTCTTTTAGAGAGACCTGGTTTAAATTTCTCAAGTCTACACACAGTCTGATCTCTCTTGATTTTTTCCTTGTGGGAACTAAATTAGATACCCATTTAGAGAATCTGATGGGTGCAATGAGACCTGCTTCAAACATTTTCTTTATTTCTTTTTCAATGAGAGGAAGAAGCATGGGGTTGATTCTTCTAAGTTTTTGTTTGAACGGTTTTTTATTTCGTTTCAAGGGAATGGTGTGTTGAATTACTGAGGTGTCATAGGATTTCAAGTCCTCATAACTCCAAGCAAATACATCTTGAAATTCTTTGAATAGATCGACATATTTTGGTTTTTGATCAAGAGGCAGGTTTTTGGATAATTTAATCATTCTGGGCTTGTCTGTTGTTCCTACGTCATGTTCTTCAATAGCAGCATTTATAGGCTCCATTTTTGGTTTCTTGGGCACATCATTATTATCAAACATGTCTTCTAATGGACTTAGTCCAGCAAGTAAAAAGTTATCCTTTAGGTCAATGAACTCAGCCTCAGCTTTGGCTGTTTCTTCTAAATGCATATGTTTCAGCTCTTGTATGTTTGCACTGTCAAAAAAAGTTGGGTTAAGGATCTGTTTAGCTGTTGCAGCTATTACAGCCTGCTAATTTTCTTCTATTAGCTGTTGGGAATCGTTCATGGCATCCATGTCAACGTTTGTATTCGAAAATTCGCCCTCAGGAGTGATGAAATTGTTAATCTAGGCAACATTTTGAAACACTTGCCAATCTTTAACATTGTTAGGGACTGAGGGTCTATGTTTTATCTCAGCAGTGAAATGGTGATTTGGCTCAAAGGGAAGCTTGCATGTACTAGCAAAAGTTGCTAGGCTGTGAGCATGAATATTATGATCTCTTGAAATTTTGGCAAGCTTGGATTCATTGAAAGACTTGAGTATTTCTGTGGCAACAGTCCTATAAGCTCTCATTCTATTGTCATTGGTGACAAAGTTACCTTTCATTTTTTGTATAATTAAATCGGAGTCACCTAGAATGGACACTTTCACAGCTCCTAGGGCTTTGAGCAATTTAAGGCCTAAGAGGAGAGCCTCATACTCTGCCATGATATTAGTACATCTGAAATTTAATCTATGGGCACGGCCTTGTGCATGATTATAATGTGTATTATGAATCCATACCCCTACCCCTGCTCCTAACTTATTGACAGAACCATCAAACTCTAAACACCATGTGATTTCTTGTTTATGGTTTGTATTAAGAGTTTCAGTTATTTGAGGATTGGGCAGACTTACAATTTTTGTTTCGGGAAGTTCTTCTTGTTTTCTGGTTTCTTTGACTGTTGTGACAGTTTCATGGGTACTGGCAACTGATTCCTCATTGATGCATGTTTCTTTCTCTAAGGCTGAAGGCTTCTCATCACTTGGAGGATTGGTGTCATCATTAAATAAAATAAAAGAATCCATATCATAATGGATTGAGTAAATTGGAAAATTTTGAGGCTTTTCCTCACTATTTACCACATACTTCATCAGTGTTTCCCTGTACAGTCTTTTTGGTTGCCCAAAGACAGATATAGTGACATAAGAGAGGTCAAGTTGAAGGGATCCTTGCAGTTTTTCTCCCCATGATCTTGATAGGAGCATACCATATTTTGTTGGAATGTCGGCAACTACTACATCCATCAGGATTGTCTTATTGGGAAACTGGACTAAAGACACACAAAGGTATTTGATTAAGCCTAAACACTTGACTTGACTCGAGTCAAAGGAATATAGATATTTGTAGGGTCTTGTGACATCAAGGTTTAACTTTTCCATTACAGCTTTGGGCATAAGGTTATGTGAGGCACCTGAGTCAAACATAGCATTATGCAGGATTTTGTCATGTATGTGCAGGCTAACATAAAAGGGTGGAACAGATCCATATGTTGATTTCCCATTAACTTCTGTACCAAACAGCAACTCAGGGGTGTCATCTAAAACATTCACATCATCCCTGACATGTGGCATTTGAAGTGACCTTTGAATTTGTTGCCTATAGACATCATGCTTGGTAAGTTCAGAGAGGGGGATGGATATTTTAAGTTTGCCAATCTCTGCTTCTAAGTTAAAAGGTTTCTCCAATGGAATCATTGCATTAGCAGTAGCAGATTTTTCCTTGTCAAGAGTGTTTTCTGTGTTTTCTTTTTGAATGTCAGCATTATGATGAATGAAAACTTGTGGTATGTCTGCTTTGGGAAGTTTTTTAGGAATGTTGCTCCCCTCTTCTTTTGAGGAAGAAGGAGGCAGAGGCTGTTCAATAGAAGACTGCATGTCTGTCATGTCCTCTACAGTTACTTGGTGCGGGTTTGGGACAGTCGTATCAGCTGGTTCCGTTATGATCACCTTGCCTTTAATTTTGTTGGGTTGTTTGCTCTCTTTTGTTTTTCTAGGTGTAGGGACATCAATGGTCCTTGTTCTCAACTTGTATTGTTTGTGTACCTCATATACAGCAGTATCATAACCTTGTTTAAAATCAAAAGACTCACCAGACTTAGTCTGAAATTGATTCACATCTTGGTATTCCTGGTCTTCTCGAGTCAGAAAAATTTGTTGCTCATTTTTTGAATCTATCAAGTTCATGTGAGTCTCATATGTTGGCTCACTGGATGTGGATGCCTCTACATAGTTTTCTTGGAAAGGATGCCTAATATCATGGTCAGGACTAGCCCTTCCAGCATTTGGGTTTTGAGTTTTTCTGAAATTTGGGTTCCTTATGGCATTTGGTTGTTGTCCTTCCCATGATGTTTTCCTCTCAACATTCTCTACTCTGTCTCCCAACCTATGGATGCCAGTGATAATAGCATCTAGCTTCTAGTCGAAGGCTGAGAGTTCTTCCTTGAAGGTGATTCTTCTCTCAGTTCTGGCTCTATTTCTTTTGGCAATTAGATTTTCTTCCACACTAACAACAACGTTTTTCATTTCTTCAAGGCTTTGAGGGGCTCTTTCCCTTAACTGATAGGCCATTTCAGCATCAAAACCATCAGGTAATTTGTACAAAGCAAGATCGGGTGGGGGTCTCAAGTTCTGTGGTATTGCATTATAAACATTGTTAAATCTTGCACAATAGTCCAAGACAGTCTCTTGGGGGCCTCTTTTGATGTTGTCATATTCGGATAGTATGTGCAGGGGGTCTTTCTTTTTCTCCCATCTGTTGATAAACGACTGGTATAAGGCTTCTGGGTCTGCTATGGAATTGGCTGGGAGTGCTCTAAACCAAGTCCTAACGTCGCCTGTTAGAATTTGAAAAAAAATCTTCATTCTCACGCTATCATCGTCAATCTCATAGCTCTCAAAGTAGTCTTGCATCTTCTTTGTATGCTGAAGAGCTGTGCAGGCACTTGTGCCATCAAAATAAGTTATTTTTGTCTGATAATCCTGAGGCATGGCCCCGGGATTTGCAGGTAGGTGTAAAGGTGCATATCTGTTAGCCATGTTGACAGGGATAAGTGGAAAAACTGGGGCAACTGGGATAACAGGAGCAACCGGGGTAATAGGAGTAGTAGTGGTAGTATGAGTAAAGGATGGAGGTGTAGAAGAGCTGCTTGGAGAAGTGGATGATGAACAAGGGGAAATTGGGGTTGAATGAAATAGAACTTTAACGGGGGTCGGAACACAGCTTGGTTAAACTATTTCCGGACTAGAAGCAGTAAAGTCTTCTTGTTGCTCTCGTTTCCTAAGGGTCTTAGAGATTAGATTTGGATTTTCAAAAACAGCTGGGGGATTTGGATCAGGATTTGATCTTGTATGACTTGTTTGCTTTTTAGGAGCCAGCTTCTAACCTGTTTTTTGGGAATTTTTCTAAGAACACAGGTCCACGGAGACTTTTAAAGGTCGGTTTCTTCCTCTGCGGAGCTTCGGACTGGTTTTGTGAGATTATCTAGGAAAGTCCCCAGCGGAGTTGCCATTATGTTATCACTCAGGTTGTCCCTAAGCTCCTGAAGGGATACGGCTAAGGTAACCACAAACCAATCTTTGGATTGCAGGTTCTAGCCCACCTGCAATCAGAGAGGGCTCTCTCTTAATGATTTAGCTTTGTTGATGATTATTTTAGGCTAGCTATTGGGTTCAGTAGGTTTTGTTTAAGCTTGGATGGAGTTTGAATGGAAGGAAGTTGCATTCAAGCAGAGAGGCGAGGGATAGTGTGATAAGTTTCAAACCATTGGGCATGGAGTCACGGATTAAGGCTTACTGTGGCACTTTCTTGGACACAAGAGGATTATAGAGTAGGATAACTATACATGAAACAATACCAACTGCTGAAAAGATGGAATGAAAGTCAGAGATGAAAGGCAATTAAGAATATTTCGTCAGCTAACAGAGAAGGGAGGTGAATGAATGGTTATCTAGGAGCAGTTAAGAATTCTTAAACTAACATTCATATGTGAAAGAAATAGTGTAAACATGATCATTTAAGTATGCACATTCATAACTATTCCTGATGAAAACATGTAGAAATCGCAGAAATTGAGCATAGGGTGCTGCCAAGAAAATCCTAAACTATTCTTCCTTTCTGTAATTTTAGATGGTGGAACATAGATGATAAAACAAACATAAGAAACTAAACAGAGTTAAGGAACACTTATTGAACCATGTAGAAGCACAGGAATTCCACAATCACTCTTCAGCCAATTGAACATAGTGCACAGTTCATTCTCCGAACTCTCAAGCAATCTTTGATTATAGAAATTATCACATATACAGTGTGAGTCTCTGCTCGAGCAAAAAATCGACCCAAACAAAAACCAACAACCAACCCTTATTACATTTTTCAGGGTGGTATCTATAGGTAAAATATCTAAAAGTATTTATTACAACTGACCTAAACAGGTCTGTAGGAAAGCTTTCTAAAACCTAACTTATGCTGGAATTAAATGCAAGTAAGTCTCCTTTGGGCTGCGCCAGAGGTAGCTGGATCAAAAGTGAGTTGATGTGGTGTCCTCTGTGACTTGGTGCTGTGGTTCTGTAATAACTGTGCATTGAGTTCTGGTCCACTGATCTGATGTGAGTTTTAATGTGCATTCATTTATGTTGGTGAGCTTTGAATGGTTCCTTAACTGCTTCTTGACTTTCAAGGTTTTCTTTTAATGCTTCATTCACCTTGAGCCCTGAGAAGATATCCACTGATACACTTTGCCGCAACACTGATACTCTCTGTCGCTTCCTGGTACTCTTTGGCATGGTTTTTGGCTGCATATTTGCTCTGATATTCTTTAATCTCTGAACCGGGTCTCTCTCTGTCTTTTGATACGTTCAAATTTGCAAAATCAGCCCTTTTCTACCTTTTTCGGTGAAAAAATGGCTGATGAATCAAAAGATTCCCTAGAGACTCTCCAATATGGCCTATTCCCCGTAGCGATGCGCGATTAGTGCTAATCATGCATCGAAAACTGCCTCAGAAATTCTATCCGGGGCTCCGAAGCTTGATTTTTGCACTTGCGCGTTTTTTTAACTACTGACGTCAGCATGACATCAGCGGTACGGCGGATGACGTCAGCAGTGGGACCCCCCTTGTACGGAGGTGACGTCAGCATGATGACGTGGCAGTACAGTAGGGTGACGTGGCAGAGACACGGTGGCAGGGTGAAGCATGTGAGGGGTGAGGTGGAGGCGATGTGGCAGGGTGACACGACGCCCACATTACGCAAGGAGAGAGCATTTTTTGGCTCGCATCGGACCGCCTTTGGTACGGAGGTGTTATTTGTCAGGGGCGGCCCGATGCAATGGGATGCTGCCAGCTGTCCCGGCATACGTCGGTAAAACCGTCGGACATCGGGTGCTAACTAACACTCACAAGAGGGCGCCCGATATGCATAAGGGCCGTCGGATCTGGGAGGGCTGATCCGACGGTGGACGGGAAGAGAAGATGTGCGGGGTTTAGTGAAACATCGCGCGCGATAAACTTTAATATTTGCGGCCGCCGGTGGGTTTTGGACTTAGGTTAAAGACTAATTTGTTTCGGCGCGTTGGTTATTTATCAATCAAATAAATCCCAAAAATGCAATGCGCGGGGTGCGGTATGGTTTGGTGAGGGTTTTTTTTGTTTTGGAAGGAGTCCAAACACCTTGGAGGGGAAATTTATGCAGAGATGAGGGTTCTTACTAAGATCCAGGTGAACTTAGTAATTCCCAAGGGGATATTTATGGTTATGTTTCAACCAGAGGAATGGGATATTTACATAGGGGAATTATTACCATAGTTTTAGTAGGGGGAAGGGAAATAGATAGGGATTTACATAATAACGTCAGGAGTTAATATGAAAATGACAAGAAATCGCTAAGTCTCAGAGATCTTAGGCTTTAAAGGGGAAATAGAATTTTGTAGAGAAAATATGGACCCTCCTTGAGTAAAGCAGATCTTTATCAAGGCAAATGATATGGAAAATGATGAAACTAAGAGATATCAAGTAGATCTTGACCTCTTTTGGGGGAAGTTAGTAAATGAGTTAGGGAAGAAGGAGAAGGGGAAGTTATTCATGCCTCGCTTGAAGTCCTTCATATGGTTTCTTGCCTTGCCATACTGATTGAATAGATATAACATTTGAAAACACAAAACTGATCACAATCATTGATTCTGCAACCACAAAACTACCTACCCAGCCTACTTACCTAGCATTTTTTCTTCTTTTAGCTTGGGTGCACTTAGACTTACAGACCCAGCTTTTCAACTTTTTCTTTTTCTGTCCTCCTATCTACAAACTACCCTTATTTCTTCCAAGGGCCCAGATTAAGCAGTTGGGCTCCTTTGATTCTCTACCTATCTAAGAATCTGCCAAGATTAAGCTGTTTGGACAGATTATTCATTCTCTATATTCTAAAACAGGAAATTGAAACCTAGGGAGACCAAGATTAAGTTGTTTGGTCCTCCATTTAGCTGAAAATTTTACAAAAATGGAATAACTCTTCAAAATTGGAATGCAGCAGGTGAACTTTGACTAGCACACTTTCATGGCCTCTTTCTTTGGTGTCTGTCAGCAAATATGGAGCATTGCAGCATGCAAAGCATGACATATTTGGCCTGTAAAAATGTCAATCATGAAATATGAGTAACCTGCTGCAGCAGGAGGCTAACACTAAGTAAGCTTTGAGAGGAGGTGTCAATGGATTTTATCACATGTTTACCCAAGTTTGAAGGAAAGAGAGTCGTCGTCGTGGTAATTGACAAACATACCAAATATGCACACTTTTGTGCATTATCTCAATGGAAACAATTCAAAACCTACATGGAAACCCAAACATTATCGTGAATGACAGAGATCTCAATTTCACTGGCAATTTTTAGACAAAATTATTTTCTTGTCTTGGTACTCAATTAGCTCATAGCTCATCTTATCATCCTCAATCTGACGGGAAAAATGAGATAGTGAAAAAATGTTGGAAAGGATATCTTCGTTTCTTTGTATATGATAAACAAACACAGTGTGTTAAGTGGTTACCTCTGGCTGAAAGGTGGTATGACACTTCCTTCCATACTTTAAAAAAATGACCCCATTTATGGAACTTCATGGATATCATCCACCGTCCATCACATCATCTTTAAGAGAAAATTCTAAGGTTCATGCAGTGGAAGATCACATCGAGCATCAACGGCAAGTTCTCAAACTCTTAAAGGATAACCTCACTTTGGCGTAGAATTGAATGAAACAATAGGAAAATCATCATTGTAGTGAAAGAAGTTTATATGTAGATGACTGGGTATTTTTAAGGCTACAACCATATAAAAAAATGTCCCTTAAGCAAGATAAGAATAATAATAATTAATTATCACTCAAGTGTTATGGTCCTTACAAAGTGTTTCAAAATAATGGTACTATGGCATACAAATTGGACCTGCCTGAATCATCCCGAGTACACTCAGTTTTCCATGTTTCATGCTTAAAGAATATTATCAGTAACAAGCTCCCAATTCAAACAATATTGCCAAAACTTGACGAAGAGGGAAAAATCATATTGGATCCTGAAGCAGTCATGGAAACAAGAACCTAACAGTTACAAAATTGATCAATTTCAGGGTATCTCATTAAGTAGAAGAATTTACCCGCTGAAGATTCCACATGGGAGGATGAGAATTTTATACAAAAGCATCCAAAACTACTCAAGCATTGAGGACATCAAGGTTTTGGAGGGGGGCATGTTAGGTCCCTATAATACTAGTGTAGCCCCCTTATTGTTATTATTAGTGTAGCCCCCCTATTGTTATTGTTAGTGTAACTCTCTATTGTTATTGTTGTGCCCATGTAGCTCCCATATTGTTATTTTTGTGCCCCATAGAAGCCCACTATTGTTATTGTTGTTCCATTACATTATTATGTAAACTATGATTATATTGTGACCCCTTAGACTCCTATATATACCAAGGAGGTCTTTTCATTTGTCTCATCAAGAATTTTTTATTTATGTGATGTAAAGGAGGTTTCCCCCTCAAAGAGGCTTCTCAAGTCATAATCTATATTTTCTTCTATTTTGTGAGTTGGTTGCCTAACACTAAATGAATCAATAGTCCCAAGCATGCCCAGACACATTTACAATGGACACACCTCAAAGCACATAAAGTTGCGGTATTGACACATTACCATGAAGCAAAGTAATGGCCCAATTTTTTTTTTGACAATTTCCAAGAAGAATGTCTCTCTAATTCACAAATGCTATATGGGTGAATTGAATTTTCCATAAACACAATTCCAACATGGCATAGAAAAAGGGCACTCCCAAAGTAGATTCTCAATTGTCTTTTGCTTCCTACATTACAAGCTTGTGTCATTTGTAAATTTATTTGGGAAAATTTGAATTTGGTGGGAAAACCTTGATAAACTATCACCCATGGAAATGTTTTCAACTAACGGGAAACCCTATAAGACCAAACACTGCAAAAATATAAAGTTGCAAACCCGGCAGATTGCCATATTACAATGCAGTGGTTCAAAATTAATGTCCTATGATTTCCAAGAAGTGCCACTCTCCAACTGATGACCACTATAAGAGGAAATGGACTTGGGGAGGCAAACACCTTCCATTATACACTCTATACACATGCAAGTGTTTCAACCTACATCACTAATGTGGAAACACTAGGTCTAACATTTGTTTTGTGAAAAATACTTCTTAAAAGTATGAAGTATCCCACTGACACATTTTTAAACAAATTTGGCTTGTCCAACATGTGTTAAACCTATTTAATGATAGAGAAAAATGGACTCTAAGAAGTAAAACACCTTCCCCACCTATCTCTTACACATACACACACAATGATGATATACTCATTGGAGTTTGAATTTGGTATGTTTGCATGGTTACTTACTATCCCATTTTACTAAGCCACAACTTGATTAAAAAAACATAAAAAATTATAGATAAAAATTGAAACTCACTCACCTAACCATGAGAAAAGAAATAGTTAGGTTAGATTGAACATTGACAAAGCATTCATTAACATGTTTTTGTTACAAATAACCCTTTATCTCAATTTTTGTAGACAACTCATCCAAAATAAAATATTCCTAAATGTATTAACAATCCCAAGCATGCCCTCTAAAACACATTTATAATGAACATGTCTCAAAGCATATAAAGTTGTAGTCATGACACATTATCATAAAGCAAAGTAATGACTCAAAAGTAATGTTCTAAAATTCCATGAAGAATGACTCTCCAATTCATGAACCCTATAGGAGTAAACAAAATTTGTCATAGATGCAATTCCAACATGGCTTAGAAAAAGGATACTCCCAAAATAGATGCTTATTTGTCTTTGGCTTCCTATATTATAGGTACATGTCATTTGTAAATATAGCTTGGGAAAATTTAAATTTGGTGCGAAAACCTTGATAATTCATCACCCCTGAAAATGTTTTCAACTCATGGGAAAGCCTATAAGGACATCCAATTCTCTATATAAAGTTGCAAACCTAACACATTACCATAGCACAATGTATTGTATCAAATTAATGTCCTACAATTTCTAAGAAGAGTGACTCTCCAATTGATGAATACATAAGAGTAAATTGAATTTGTCGTATACATAACTCCAACACGACATAACAAAAGGTTACTCTCAAAATAGATGCTTAATGCTCTTTGGCCTTCAACATTACAGGTACGTGTCATTTGTAAATTTGGCTTTGAAAAAATTGGCATTGGTGGGCAAGCCTTGATAAGTCATTAGCCATGCAAATATTTTCAATGGATAGGAAACCCTATAAGACCAAACACTGCTCAATATAGTGACCTATTGAAACTCATTATCTAATCTGCCTCATTATATATGTAAAAGATAAGCCAAAGGCATGCACTCATGCATAATTTAGTAGAGATTTCCACTATTGAACTCAAAAACATAATTGTTGTAGTAGCATTAACAATCTCTCCAAATGGGGCTTTGTATAACAAAATTAATCTTGAGTGGGCCCTTTAACAAAACAAGATGCTCCAAATCTCTAGACTCTCATAATACATGTACATGGCCTTGGGAATTGTTTTCAATGAGCATTAATTTGAATTCTATTTGAATGGACTTGTTGAAACCCTTGCTTAGTTGGACCAATGTTAAATATGGTGATACTAAGGGAAGTAATGATGTAACTAGGCATTCCCTTTGTGGACGATATTCCACCTTAAACAATGTGGGGTCATTGCATTGAAAAAAGATTTAATGAAAACTACACAACATTGGTATTATAAGGATTTTCCCTTTCTTGGCATATTTTCTATAAATTCTGAAAATTTTACAAATTAGTTATATATTTTATTTTTGAGTTTAAAAATGTAAAATTTAATTATGTATATGAAATAGTTGATATTTCTTTTTTGTAATAACTTATAAATATTCACCATTGAAAATGGCCACCAATTATGTAGCTTAATCCTATGTTGCCATTTATTATAATAATTCTCAAATAATATCTCAAACAAAATAAGAAATCCATTCTCTCATGACATTGCTAAAACCTTGATTTGGTGTTCTAATTAAAATTCCAAACATTATAGGAAACCATTTTAACACTTTGTTGAGATAATCAAAACATCTTGAAAATTAAAAACATACACTAAATGCCTTCAAAACTAAAAACCTACACTAAATTCCTTCAAAACTTGGAAGGTTATTTTCCCAATTAGATTTTAGTCAACAATACATGTTCTCACATTTATAGCCTCCAAATTTTGGCCCTATATAACCTCTTTCTAATAACCTTTATATAAATTTCTAGAAATTGAACCTTTGCTGGTGTGAATTTTTGTAATGTTTTAGAACTCAGTAATTTTCTGAGGTTGTGTTATGCTCCTATACCAATAGGTGTCATATTTCATGATTGACACTGATGAGCTCTGTAATATGTTCATACCTTCTCTTGTTGAAAATGTTTTCCATATTGTCAAAAATCAAAAAATTTAAAAAAATGTAAAGAGGGTATGCCCTAAAAGAAAAATCAAAGGGTAAAAAGAATAAAATGGTCCAAAAAAAAAGTGAAAGAAATGAACCCCAAACAAAATAGACCAGGAAAATGTGCAAGTCCATAATGCCACTACTATTTTGTTTTCTGTAATAATCTGATTGTGTGCAGCTTGGTGATTTATGCCACCATTGACGAATGGCCAAACAACTTAACATTGGCTAGTTCATGTTTGAATTTCCTGTTTTAGAAATACAGAATAAAATCTGACCAAACTGTTTAATCTTGGCAGATAAGTAGGCAGTGTGGGTAGAATGGTGTTGCAGAATGATACTTGTAATAGATTTTGTCTCCAAAAGTGTTAACTTTCATTTTTATCACAAGTACTAGACAAACATTATACTTGAATCAGCTCAAGTGAAGCAAGGTTACATGACTAACTCCCCTTCACATTTTTCCATAAACATTCACTAATCCCCCCAAAAGTATTAATATATGTTCTTAATATCACCCATAAGCCATTTCATTTCATTTCATAAGGTTCTCCTGAGTGAAATCCCATTTTTACTTAGGAACAATGCACCTTGTCACTTAAAAACCCCTTTTTGTCTCTAGCCTAAGTTTAAATATATGCAGAAAAAGCTTTAACTTAGCACTTTAGTTTTTTTTCATTTCATATTAACCTCTGACGATTATTATATAAATCCCAAAAAAGTTACCCTTTTCTTGTAATATGTAAGTATTTGAAAAAAAAACCCGAGTATTACATAATTCCCGCTCCGATGGTATAGAAACCATTATAAAGTTGAGTTTTGGAATTAATAAATTCATTCGGAATTTATTAATAACCTCCCCTCCACACAACGAAACTACGGGATTAGTTACCCCGGTTAAATAATAACCATCCCCCGACCAATCAAAACGCGCTTGATACGATTAAATTAAGTTTTATTAACCCGGGCCTGCTGCATAACTCCCCGCCTTGTCTCACTCCCGCCTGCCGTCCGATCTTTGCTTGCTCATTCGATGGTCGATGGTGATATCACGACCCCTCTCCCTTCCGTCCTTTAACTCGCGATCGCTCGACAGTTTTCCACTGTACCTCCGCCACGCGTCGCTCATTCAACTTGCTCGCTTGCCCCCCGTCCGAAACCACCCGATCCCAAAAGCGGTGCATGGAAGACCGCTTACCCCCCCCCCCCGCGTGACGACAAAACGTCCTATCACTCTGACGTCAACTGCTCATTAAATTCCAAAAAAGCCCCGCCAAGCCAAATTTCGTTAAAACAATGAGAAAATGTCATTTTCGCCATTTTTCCTTGCAAACAGTGTTCCATGCAAAATACATCCGGCCGATTGCACGAGTGTTCAGTCCGCCACCCAGCCATAAAGACCACAAAAACGTGCTCTACCGTCCGTCATTTGAACCTGCAATTGCACAATTTGTCTCCTTATGCTAGGTATTTATCCATTCGACCAGTTACCCTGCAATTTCAATTTTCCATTGGGGATTCTACCTGAAAGAGCTTAATTCAAGTTCAAATCATTCCGAATCTACTGTAAAAAGACCCCCAAGCCTGTTGTTTAGTCCATTGTTTCCACAGAAGCCCGAATTCCAGTTTGAACACACAAGAACCAAATATGGAAGCCCCCATAGCCTTGAATGTCGCGCTCCTGAACGCACCTCATAAAGACTTAGATTATCTACCCTTGGCCGACAAAGGTTTTCAAATAAAAGAGTTATCTGGTGATACGAACCATCTCTAGGCCTTCTGCCAAGTCAGTGATAGTCATCTAAACAACTTTGATATTTTTGGAATATGGGAATCTAACCTTCCCATATACTTCCTCCCCTCAGTCCATGTTTTCCCAGACATCACTAATGCTGTGCCAACTATGACCCTGTCCATAGAGCAGTTGTGTCTCCTTCCCAAACTGTCCTTTTTCCCATAACTGCTGAATCTATTAATGAGATGTTACAGTTCCATCCCACTCATCCCCTTGCTCCTCTTTCCAAGGGATTTTTACTTGAGCAAGCCTCTCAATTGCCCAATTCAAAGATAACTCGTATTGCTCAAATGTTCATGAAACCAAATTGCCAGCCCCAAGGCCCACCTCCCTATTTGCATACCTGGTTCACTGAAACTGGAAAACTCATTATTGACATGATATCTCTAATCTTGGGATTTAAGTGTAGTGAATTTGTTGATGATATCACCCTAGTTCTGTTATCAATGTTTACTCCAGGATAGCCCCCTGTTGTCAAGTATGATTATGCCACTTTTATTGCCAACAAAATCCATGATCAATTTATAAATTTGGATAGAGAAGGAGTCTTCAAATACACATCTTTTATATACCATCTGTTGTTATATCACCAACCATACAGATTTTCATTTCCCATCAGGAAATTAGACTCAAAAGGAAATCGGAGGTCTGTGATCTTTTTGAGCTCAGTCTTCCATAATACTTGTGAAACCCCTTATACCTATAGTGAATTCATTGACTTATTTGTACATCCAGCCTCTGTTCTGTTGATAAGATCTCCCCCTCCTAGGATCACTGGTGGCATGAAGAAGATTTTGCAGCTTTCCAAACAGTACAAGATAGGTGACTAGTACCTGTACCAAAATCACACAAAAATCAGAATGTATGGGTGTGAACTTTTTCCTTTCAAGTTGCCTAGATATGTGCCCATAAGATTATTTGCATTAGAATATTTCAGGCAGATCATCAATGCAGACTTAATCCTTTTTTGTAATGCAAAGAAGAAAGCTCGGCTAAGAATAAGAAACTAGTTAGGCCCTTATGTCATCAATTTTAGGGATACATAGCAAGATGCTGAGAAGATTTTAGAAGAACACCTTAAATTGAACAAGAGTTTTCGGTGGGTGTTGTATGACCCAAATAGTTTCATAAGTGACAGAAGGGTAAGAAACAGACTGTCATTTTATGTACATCATAGGATCCCAGAAATTGAACAGCTTGCTAATCAGGATGAATGGGTAGAAGGGACATTAATAGAAGAAATTAGTGAGCAAGAAAATATGGAAAATGCCATGAAAGATCTTGAAAAAACCCTTGACCTGGACTCTTTTGGACAAGTGTCTTTCAAACTATTTCAACAACTAGGAGTTGGTACATCCTCTGCTAGAACTTCTCAACAGCCTGTACGGGAAACCAGTACATCAGTCACAGGAACCTCCAAGGGAAAAGCAGTGGCAAACATAGAGTAGCCTGCAATGACAGATCAACAAGAACAAATTCCTCCAGCCTGACCTAAAACAACAAAAATTCCAGCATTGCAAACTCCTCTAAATGAGGAAAGAAACAGGAAGAGAGACAGAGAAGCCACTCCCCCCATAGGTGGACCTGCAGAACAACCAGGTGCAAAGAGGCAAATATTAAATCCTCTATCAGAAGATGAAATCATTGAAGAAACCACAGACAGCCAGAAGATAGAAAGGGTAGTCAGCTGGCAGACTTCCCCAGTGGTAGAAACATCAACTAGCTCACATAGGTAGGAGCTAGAAAGACCGCACAGTGTAGAAGTATCTTCTACCAGGCCACAAAGCAAATAGGCTGCAGACATTAAAAAGACTTTCACAGAGATAAAAGCCAAAAATGATCCTGTGAGAATTCAAATTTATAGTCAATACCTGAAGATGGCCCCTGCAAACCAGCAAAGATTAATGTCTGCCTATGACATTAAGGAAGGAAAAATGTTAATGAATTATTTTAAGCCAAAGGTACAAAAACCCTAGTCAGTAGTAGATTACATCAGAACAAACTTGGAGGTTCTAGCCAAAGACATTCATCCAATTGACCAAATTGAACTTTACAAGCAGACTGGGGAAATGGTCTATTCTACACTGGCTGACAAAGCAATGTTGGCCCACCAGTTACAAAACTCCTTGGACAACACAACAACTCAACTACATTTGGAGAAGGCCTCTTCTTTGGCCAAGGATAACATAGTCAAATCATTGGAAGAAATAATCATTGAACTGGGACATGACCCCAAAGACGCTAAAGGCATAAAGGCACTAATCAAGAAGAAAGAAGAGGACATCACTGCCCTGAGGAAAAAGCTGAAGCTACCTCCCTCAAGGCACCCTCAGACTGCAGAAATCATAGAGCAAAAATCAGAAGAAGACATGATGGACCTGCTCATGAAACTCAATGAAAGGCTAACTGATACAGAACAAGCACTGGAAAAAGCACTAAAAGAAAAGCAGGGAGAGTCGACCTCCCAGCCACTTGAGGTAATCCCTATAGTCACAACTACAGTCCCCTCGACAATTGGATCAACATTGGCCCCAAATGTCCCAGTAGTCACAACAGAGGTAATCACAGGTACATCATCAGCAGGAGTAGCACCAGGCAGCAATACTAATATGAGCACAGAAGAATTGATAAAGGCTATGGAAGAATTAAAGCTACAAGTGTCAGAATTGAAACTGGTAAAAGAGCAATTGGCTAAGGCAGAGAGAAATTATGATATTTCCAAAATCAGTGTTGTGGAAAAAACCAGGGAGATTAAAGCCTTAGAATGTAAAGTCAAAATATTAGAGAAAGAGCTCACTTTTGATAAGCCCTTGGCAGAGATCAGAAAAATCCTTTGGGCAAATGTCACCCAGTCTATAAATGAAATATGGCCATCTATCCAAGTGATCTATGAGCAGATTGGCTTAATAAACATAGCCTATGAAGTAATTCAGCAAACAAGAGCACAGTTAGGTAAAATGCTAGAGGAAGCTAATCGGCTCATACAATTTTTAAAAACCCACAATGTAGAACAGCTGGAGCAACTTGGCATTTCAGATAGGACAAACACAATTTTGGAAATCAAAAGAGTTCTAACCAAGAGAACTTTAATGCAGAACTTAGAGAGAAGGTGCCAAGATATGCAAGTCGAAGTCAATGCATTTATGGAGAAATTCAAAGTTTTGCTAAGTAAAGGACTACCAAGTCCTTTGGTAATCAATGATAAGTTAATGAAACACATTGATTATGTTGATAAATTGAATAAATATGTCAGCAATCAAACTAGCGCCTCATCAAGTGCATCAGGAGTGAAAACACTTCCATTTGGCTGAGTCCTCTACGACAACTTAGAGAATTTATTCTACATTGAGCACGAGGTAAAGCATCTATTCCCCATTCAGCCTAATTTCTTCAGATATATAGAGACTGATGAAACTCTCAGAAAAATTCAGAGGCATAAATTTCGAGAGCATAAATGGTGGGAAGATATGTTATAAATTTTGTAAATTTCTCTTGGGTGAAGTCTAAATTTTGGACTATTCTACCATGATAAGATAGACAGGGATGAATGAGGGTCAAATGGGTTAGAGTGTATCAGATGAGAAACCTCACTGGGAGTGGAATAACATGAAGAACTAGCTTGCATTAAGGAGTAGCTCTACAACCAACCAACCAAACCCTGCATCTTCAATCTGGTCATTCCATGCACTATTGATATTTCCACCTCCTCTTGATGGTTTTGGTTAACTTATGGTTTTATTTACTTCTTTTGGAATTCATGAATATTATGCCATAATGAAATCTTGATAAGTAAATATCTTGATGAGTAAATCTTTTATATGTATTTGAATAATATATAAACATTTTAGATAAGATACATTGACTTTTGTCATTAATCTAATTTCTAATCTGATAAACTATAGCGAAAAAAGTTTATTTAATAAAATAAAAAATTACCAAAAAATTGTATTACAAATAACAAAAATTTTAATTTTAATTTAATAAATATACAAGTTACTTTCATTTGATATGTATGGTGAACGGAAAAGATAAGTTAAAAGGAAACATGACCACTAAGTGGGGACTCTTCGAGTTACACATTCTCTAAAATCGCAACCTCTATCCTCAAAATATCAATATCGGTCATCCACGTGTGCATGTACGACAATCATATTGAAATGACGTCATCAAAAGTTTTATACACGTATCACCTTTGGCTCCATGGGCATTGACTTGCTTATAACCCAGCTCAATCAAATTAGCTTAACGGCAAGCCATATTGGTTATTTAAGTTAGAAAGCAAGCCATATTGGTTATTTAAGTTAGAAATTATGTTGGGTTAAAAGTTATATAAAAAATTATAATTTATATTGATCAATGTTAAATTAATAGTGATTAATAAGTAAATCTAATCATATAGTCTTATTTTGGAAGGAACTAATAAATTGAGATGTGAAATGGATAAATTAGTTGATTGAAAAATCAAGGCTTGCATAAATTTTGGTGGGTAGTAACTACTATTATAAATATATTTATTTACATCTTATTTTTATCCACATTTTTATGCAAAAGCTTGCTTAAATTATGGTGGGAAGTAACTAATGATAAATATGTTATTTACATGAGTATGAGCTATTTTCGAGGATTTTATTTTTCAATTTAAAAATCATTACACAAATATCTAAAAATCACACATAAATATTGGAACTATCTCCATAAATTATGGCATAAAATAAATGATATAGTTATCACATGGAATTATATTATGCAAACACTACAATAAGACCTTCAAGTTATGGCCCAATCAAATGTTTAAAAATAGATTTTTTTTAAGAATATAGAAAAAAAATATATATTTTTCAAAATAAAACATTATAATTTATATTGGTCAATGCTAAATTAATAACGGTCAACATGAAAATGCCTTGAAAGGGACTAATACTAAGCAATTACCTTCTCACCCAAAATTAGCAATTATCCTCTCACCCAAAATTATATCATTAAATTCGGTTAAAAAAAAATGATAATTAGATTGTGTCTTTCAAGTAGACTTAACTAGTGTTATGAGGCTAGCAAAGTTCTCACAAAATCATGAAATCCAAAACAAACAGGAAAAAATGGGATCTCCCTAGTGGAGTCACCAATTTGTGGTGAAGTAAAATTATAAGTGCGGACACGAACGAATTCCTCTAGCCCGATAATGGGTCTAGCCACAACAGATACATTCTATGGAAGTTTTTTGTAGGTTAGAATCAATAAAGAGGGCCTACCTCTTGGTCATTTATCCTACTTGATGATGTCTTCGCTTGCTTGCTTTAGCAATCTCTCGCTTCCTTCTTATAGCTCCTGAAACAAGTAAACAACAACAACACACAAACATAATAATTGAAAAATTGCAATTCAACCTACTTAACAAGTCAAGAAACATCAAGACATGGATATGTAATATTACAAAACATGTAGGAAATCAATCGATAGTTGCATATATTAATATCAAGGAGATATTACAACCATTTGTCTTGACATCGCAGTCTTCCTCTGACAAGACCGGGTTCCCACACACTTCTGCTAGCATTCCATGATGGCTTCAAAGAACAATAGTTTAAAGACTCTTCCCTTTAGACTTCACTCCAAACCAAACACACTTCTCCCTCACACAACTAGATGGCTACAACTAGTAATAGCTTGCTTGTCTAATTATAATAGTATACTCACACTCAACCAACAGTCTAACTAGCTTGTGATTGGGAAGAAGGGAGGTTTCACCCGATTCCCTAAATCTGCGATTAAACCTCGCCTGATCGCTTAACCCAGGATTAATTCCTAAATTAATCCCAAACCGTTGTGATTAAAACCCCTGGGCCCCCCCTCAACTCCCGTACATTTCCTCCACGCATCTTCTCCACCCGACTACCATCAGATCACAAGCGCCCAAATCTAACGGACCACAGCCATATCGGCCAAGCCTGATAGCCAACCTTTACCCACCCAATAAGGCAGTTTTCCTCGACCCCCCAAACGCTATGTGTCACGCTCTAAAGTAGATCAGGTGACCCCTCCTAAAAACCACCCATGCCACAAAAGTGGTGCGATGGCCCTCCAATACCACTTCCCTACTCAACCCGCCAAACCACCTAATGTTCATTCATAAAATTGCTGCCAAAAAATAACCGTTGCGCCATAAAAGGCCGAGAAGCCCATTTTCTCACTTTTTTTGCTTGTTTCCTTTGTTAACCTTTGTAAGCCAAGGTGATACCTGAAAACTCTGATTTCACCATTTGAACCCCGAATTCGCTCCTGAAAAAGCCGCAGAAATCCTAGTTGACTTTTCAATCCGTACCAGTTCCAATCGAACCTCTGCAGCTGCCGTGAACTCCAGATTTGCAGATAATTCACCCTATTCCAGGTATTTTACCAAGAATTACTACTTCCTGGTCAAATTTGCAAACGTTCAGCCTATCAAGTATTTTTATTAAGTAAAATTAATTGAAAAATACCTTAAAATTGAAAACCTGCGGCCAAACCCTCTGATAGTTTCCAATTTCCATTCAAAACCTTTGAATAAACCCCCAGAGCCTAATTCAAATCCACAAGAATTGAATAATGGCTGCCCTTGTCTACATGAATGTCAAACCTGTTACAACTCCACATTTGGACCTAAACCACCTTCCCCTTGCTGACAAGGATTTCCAAATTAAAGATACAAGTGCATCAATGCTTCTGCTCAAATTTCATTGTTTGAGCAAAGACCGATACCTGAGCCATTCAGATGAAATTGGCCTTTGGGAATCCAATTTACCCATATATCAATTCCCTCAAGTACATATCTTCCTAGAAATTGTCCATATGTTCCATGCATGCTACGTCCCTAGCCATAGAGGCATAATGTCTCATGACCAAAAGGTTTTGTTTACTATCACAGTTGAATCCATCAATGAAATGTTACATTTCCAACCAGGACCAAACCTAACGCCACTCTCAATTGGAGATCTGGTAGACCAGTACACCAAGTTAAGTCCATCAAGATTGGCCCAGTTGTTTCAAACCTTCATTGTAGAAGAAAACACGTTCCTAAAGATCCCCCTCCATATATGTCAAATATTTTCTCGACAAGGGGAAAGCATATTGTGACCATGATATCATGTATATTGGGCTACACTACAACTAAATACATTGATGAGATTCTACTTGCCTTCATGTCCATTTACACCCCAGGATAGCCTCCTGCAACCATGTATGATTATGCCTAGTTCATAGCTGATAGAATGCATGAGCATTTCACCAGAATGGGCAATGAGAGAGTATTCAAATACTCATATGTATTATACCACCTATTTTTGTATTATCAATCAGACAGGTTTCCTTTCACTCTCCAGAAGCTTGATACTAGAGGCCAGCTCAAGTCTATCATTTTTTGGACCCCACTGTTCCACAAATTTGAATCACCATACACCTATTCAGATTTCATAGATTCATTTGTTCATCCAGTCATGACTATGCTGACAGGAAATCCTCGACCTAGGATAAGTCCAGAGATAAAAAGAGTACTCCAGCTATCCAAGCAAACCGAAGTGGGAGATTGGTACCTTCACCAAAACCACACAGAGATGAGGATCTATGGGTGCCAACTTGCACCATATAAACTACCCAGGTACCTCCCCATGAGGTTATTTTCTTTGGGGTATTATAGGCAAATAATAAACTAAGATGAAGTCAATTTTGTTTTGGCGAAGAAGAAAACCCAGTTTACAGTCAAAAATCAATTGGGCCCTTTCATCTGTAATTCTAGAGAAGCAGGGGAGGAGACAGATCTCATTTTGCAACAAATGAAATTCCAAAAAAGTTTCATGTGGAGATATGATCCTCAAGGATTCATGACCAAACTTAGGCAAAAGGTCAAATTGGGGCCTTACATTCATCACCCCATACCTGAGATAGAAGTGTATGCCAATCAATCTGAGTGGTTGGAGAACACTCTTATAGATAAAGATAGTACAAAGGTAGACATTGAAAATACATTGATTGATTTAGAGAGGGAGCTTGATGAGAGCTCATTTCTACAGGTACCTAAACAGCAAGAAGCCACCATGAGTACCCCTCCTATCATGCAGACTCCCCAAAATGAAGAAAGAAATCCCAAGAGAAACAAAGAGGTAGCCTCCACTTCGGGCATGGATACATCTAATGTACAGTGTGAAACCAGTCACAGCAAGAGGCAAAGGCTCAATCCTGTTTCTGAATAGGAAGATACAGAAGGATCCACATAGGTGACCAACACTGAGTTGGACAGAAGCAAGGGCACAACCCCATGTGGGGAGACATAGGAACCATCCACATCACAAACTCAGATGTTGGAAAGGCAGCTAAGTATAGAAGTGTCTTCATTCAATAGCCCTGATGATAAGGACAAAGACATAAAGGACAGAAATAAAGAAATCAAGCTAAGGAATGAGAAACTAAAGGCACAAACTTATGCTGAATATCTCAAACTCACACCCACCAATCAAACCAGGTTGATGTTAGCTTTTGACATCAAAGAGGGAAAACTACAAATGTTTTCAATAAAGCCCGTTGTGCAACAACAAAGACATCAGCAGATTTCAAAAAGATTGATTTTGAGGTGTTGGCAAGCGATATTCATCCCATTGACCAAATAGAATTTCATAAACAGGCTAGAGATATGATATACTCAGCCCTGACAGGTAAAGCCATGGCTGCCCATCAGCTGCAAAGTTCATTAACCAACATCTCAGCTCAATATCAGTTGGAGAAGGTCTCCTCACAGGCCAAGGATACTAGAATTAAGTCTTTGGAAGACTTAGTAATTGAATTGGGACATGATCCCAAAGATATTAAAGCCACAAAGTAGTTGATTAAAAGAAATAATGATGAAATTTCTGCAATGAAGAAAAAATTGAAGATACCTCAGCTAAAACATCCCCAAACACAGGAGGTCATAGAGACCCAAACCAGACATGAAGAGTTGATGGACTTGGTCCTAAAACTTAATGATCAGTTAAGGGAGATAGAGAAGGAATTAGACACTTTAATTCAACTGAAGAAAAGTGATATTGCCACTACATCGGAAAATGTCATCCCAACGGTCTCAACAGTAATCCCTTCAACGCTGGCAACCTCATTAGCTCCCACAGCTCCCATGCCTACAACACAGCCAGTTTCAACAGAGTCTACATCATCAGCCGGTGCATCAGGAGAAAAGGCAACAGAGTTGGTCAAATCCATGGAGGAAATGTCTATTCAGGCTACAGAAATGAATAAACTGTAAGAAAAGGTGGCAAGCTTAGAAATAGATTGCAAGCTTGCCAAGATCATGCACAAGGAAGAATTGCATAAAGCTACTAGAATGAATGAAAGATTAAAGGCCATGGAGAAAGATCTAACACTAAAGGAACCGCTTGGGCAAGCCAAGGAACTATTATGGGCCAATATCATTGACTGTGTCAATAATATTTGGCCATCAATTCAAGTGATTTTTGAATATATTGTTGGCATTATGATACATATGTTGTACTTGATGGCAACCCACTCATCTCAGATGATAAATTATAGTGCAGCAAAGTTCACACACTTTCATGCAGAGAAAATTTCCTTTCATGCAGAGAAACGTTCACGCACTTTCATGCAGAGAAAAGTTCCTTTCATGCAGAGAAAAGTTCACGCACTTTCATGCAAAGAAAAATTCACGCACTTTCATGCAAAGAAAAATTCACGCACTTTCATGCAGAGAAAAGTGCACGCACATGGGAAATCTTATGGTTGGTTCATGGTATTAGTCCGATAGTTTTTGATCCTATGGTTTTGGTCTGTGGTATTGCATCCAAAAGAATTGAACCCAAGTATTGGGTCCGTCATATTGTTTCTCAATGGTTTTGGTCAATGGTTTTGAGTGAGGCCTAGCCTATAAAATGGAAAGGAGATAATTTGGCTAATCACAAGTGTTGAAAATCTTAAGAAGAGCAAGATCTTAATTTCTGATAATCGGTTGGTGAGACATAGTTGAATCTGAATCAAGGAGAAACCGGAGCATTAAAAGTCATATCTACTGAAGAGAGCGGCAACACCGCAGTGCGGAGGTGCGCAGAACTAGAGAAGAAGCTGGTGCGGAGTTGCGCAGACTCGTCACGGCAGAAGTGAGGATATCCACAGGTTTCCTTCGGTGAAGTTGCGGACCTTTCTTGAAATATATTTTAGCTATCTTTTATCTGTTTCTGCAGAGATCTGGGTTTAAATTGGTGTCTGGTTACTGGTTTTATTTTCTGGATACTGCATTCTGAGAAGTTATTTGTTTAAAGGAGATTGGGTGATGCACATGTACATGATGTTTTGGATCCAGTTTGAAAATTGATGAAACGTGGTCCCTGGATGGAAAGAGAAGGTAGTAGCCTTCTATAGGTCAGCACCTACGTACTAGTATTTTAGCTAGTACAAGAGCTAAGGGGGTTGTAGCTCCCTTCCAGAAGAAGCTGGAAAATGAGAGAGGGTTGTAGCTCTCTGTAGGTTGCAGCC
>APFE031480309.1:49896-76461 GCA_000404065.3 Pinus taeda | reverse complement strand
TGAGAAGAATATTCCTAAAGAAATACCAACCTTATTGTAGATCGAAAGATTCTAAAGATGATATCTTTAGGATGAATCAACAAGAGGATGAAAATCTAGAGAAGTACTTGGAACGATTTGCTTACAATTTACAAAATCAAAACATCGATCCATGACTCTTGATCTCATTCGAACAATATTTTTGAAGGGCATTCGAGAGGAATACTTAGATGATCTTAATTTGATGGGCAAAGGTGATATTTCCACCTTACCTTTCAAAGAAATTGCTGATTTATGTGAAAAGTATTCTAGGAGCAAAGCCAAAATTGGAAAGAGAACCATATCATCCAAAGCCACAAAATTTGCTTCAGCAAGTGTCACACGAGCTGAAATAGGAAATTTGTTAGAGGAATTCAAAATAGATCTATTGAGTACCTTAGGAACTCAAATTGACACTCTTAAAGCTAAGAAAAGGCAAGAAGAGGAAGATCAAATGATGGTTATCTTTTGTCCAAAATGCCGGAAGAAACATGCCTTAAAAGATTTCCCATTAGAAAACATTCAAGTTTGTGCCTTTTGTACTGAAAATCATGATATATTTCATTACTCTAAAGTTAAGATTTTGCAGAATTGTAATGTGGCAGCTAATACAAATATGGAGAATGTGTATTTCATGGGCGCTGTTAGCCTCCTGCTACAACAGGTTACTCATATTTCATGATTGACATTTTTTCAGGCCAAATATGTCATACTTTGCATGCTGCAATGCTCCATATTTGCTGACAGACACCAAAGAAAGAGGCCATGAAAGAGTGCTAGTCAAAGTTCATCTGCTGCATTCTTGTTTTGAAGAATTATTCCATTTTTGTAAAGTTTCCATCTAAAGGGAGGTCCAAAAAGTTTAATCTTGGTCTCCCTAGGTTTCAATTTCCTGTTGTAGAATATAGAGAATGAATAATCTGTCCAAACAGCCTAATCTTGGCAGATTTTAGATAAGTAGAGAATCAAAGGAGCCCAATTTCTTAATCTGGGCCCTTGGAAGAGATAAGGGTAGAGTTAGATAGGAGGCAGTCAAAGAAAAGAGGACATTCAGGTTTGCTAATTCAAATGCACCCAATCTAAGTGAAGAAAATATGTTAGGATTTTTAAGCTGGGTAGGTAGTGTGAGGCTGCAGAAGTAAAGATGGTATTACCATTTGGTTTATCAAAAGGAGGGCCCATCGCATGTATAAGTTGGCATCTTGGCAGTTGGATGGCAGTACAACAAGGAAGCATGACTAATTCCCCTTTCATTTCCCAAAAAAAATCATTAACTAACATCCCCTCAAGGACCTTGGGATTTGCCCAAGTAATCCAGTTTCACTTCATTTCTTACTAAAGCCATGTTGACAATTGAGTTGACTTAGTGAAAAGAAGCCACATTTCTTGTGTAAAACTTTATCTTTGTAAAAACCATTAATTTCCTTATGCTTGAGTTTCTAATCCATAAACTTAGCATCCCCACATCCCTTGTCATTTCTCAGATCCCATGTTAACATCTAATTCTATTATATAGCTCCCTACACCATGTTTCCCTACCCCTACTGTAAAAGAGACTATATAAAGACCCCAATAAATACTAAATATCCCACCCCTTGGCAATTATAGCCAAATAAACCAAAGTCGGGAAAACATTAGGTCCACTTGGGGCCCACTGTTAGTCCCTCTGCATTCACTCAGGATTTATTTGACTCTTGGTTGAATAAATAACCATATTAACCCTTCCCCGCTTTCCATTTCTAGGATTTATCAATATTTGATTGATAAATAGCTGAAAACCGAAATTATTTTAACCTTAACCTAAGGTCTAAACCCACCCGCGGCCGCAAATATTTCATTATTTAAACCGCGCGCACTTGTGCTAAACCCCGCGCACCTTCTCCTCCCGTCCACCGTCAGATCGCCTCCCTCAGATCCAACGACTATTACGCACATTGGGCGCCCTTTTATGTTGGTGTGTTAGCACCTGTCTGATGGTTTTACCATCGCACACCGGGACAGCTGGCGGCATCCGATTGCATCGGGCCGCCCCTGACAGATACCGCCTCCGTACCAAAGGCGGTCCGATGCAATCCAAAACCGCCTTTTTCCCTCCGCATGTTATCAGCGCCGCGTCACCTTGCCACGTCGCCTCCACCTCACCCTTTCCTGCCTGCCCCTTGCTGACATCACCTGCCACTGTATTGTACTTGTGCCATGTCACTTGCTGATGTCATCAACCTGCCACCGTGTCCACTGCCACATCATCATCCACGTCCGCTGCCACATAATTTTCCGTACCCGCTACACGACAAAAAATATGTCATGATGACGTCATCCTGGGAAAACACTAAAAATCCCAAAAAGCGCCAAAATCCTAGAAAGTTGAGTTAAAAGTCGTGAAAATGACTATTTTAGTTCATTTCTGTTTTTCATTGTGAAAGCAACGTGCATGCGGTTTTCCATTATTTCACACTCCCATGACTTCAGCAGCCAGCCAACCTGCAAATTCGACACCGTAGTTCGTCTCAGCAGCTCAAATTCTTCCTGTCAAGTGCCTCTGGCGTCCTCATAACAGGTATTTACCCGATTTTTACCCAAAACCCTGTTTTCATGCTTCTTTGCTCAAAATTCCGAATAGAACTTGTTTTTAGCTGTTAAAACTACTCCCACCAGTCACCCATTGCCCTGCACCTATCATTTGAGTTGGTCATTCTTTGCAAACTGACACCCTGAGCCAATTCCCTCTGTGAAAGGGTTATTCCTCCCCTCTGTTTGTTCATGGTCGCCTGCGAAATACTGAAATCTCTATGTTATTCAGCCAAGCTGCCCAACTATACTACTTTTCATTAGTTCTAGCCTTTGTTCCTTAAACGAAAACCTGAATTTCCTGTCCCATCTGCAAACTAGTGCTCCCCAGGCCAAATTCGGTTCCCCTCCTCTCAACATTGTGTTGAGTGCCCACTGAGCCTCTAATTTCGACCCATTCTTGTTAAAGCATCTAGCTGGAGTACTGGCACTCTTCAGCATTCCATAAACTCTATATTGTGAGGTCCATTCAAATAACAAATCAGTAGCTGTGCCCGTCGTGCTGTTCGCAGAGCCTCAATCTCTACCTCCTCTTTCTATTTCGCCTCTATTCCATTCAATCAAACAATACAAGACATGGAGGCCTCAGTTGCCCTGAATATTGCTCCTCTGAATGCCCCACACATGGACTTAGAGTGGATACCTCTAGCAGATCGAGATTTCCAGATTGAGGATATGAGGGGACTTGAATCTCACCTTCAAACTATTTGCCAATTCAAAAACAGTTATAAAAATAATACTGACCCCCTGGGAATTTGGAAATCCAGTATGCCTATCTACTACCGCCCAAAAGTCAATGTGCTGCCTGATTTTATCCATCTCTGTCATTGTCGCTATGAACCCACTCTGAGAGAAATCCTCAACCCAGATGGGTCAGTGTTGTTCCATATCACTCCTCAATCCATCAATCAAATGTTGAATTATGAGCCTCCCCAATCCTTGGTTCCTCTCACCCTGAAACATCTGATTGATAGCAGTCTAAGGCTTTCCAAAGTAGAGATCCTAAGAGTTAATCAGTTGTTCATGATACCAAAATATCAGAGTGACCATCCTCCACCATATCATCAGGTTTCATTCAATGAAACAGGCAGGCTCATGGTGGATATGATTTCCTATATCTTAGGATGCAAGACAGGGGAGTTTGTAGATGAGACAGTGTTCCAGTTATTAGCCATATTTACTCCAGGGCAGCCCCCTGCCATCATATATGACTATGCCACATTCATAGCCAACAAAATGCATGAGCAATTCATGATGATGGATAGGGAAAGAGTCTTCAAATACACCTCTTACATTTATCATCTGCTGCTTTACTATCACCCTGACAGTTTCAAAGTCCCTCTCATGAAATTTGACTCAAAAGGAGAGAGGAGATATGTAGTCTTTTGGACTTCAGTTTTTCATATGGCCCAACGTTCTCCCTATACATATTGTGAGTTTATTAACCTCTTTATATACCCAGCTACTTGTTTGTTATTGGAGACTCCTCCTCCCAGACTTACTGCCGAAATGCAAAGGATTTTGCATCTTTCCAAAGAATACAACATTAGGGATTGGTACTTTTACCAAAACCATACTGTAATTAGAATTTATGGGAGTGAGTTATCTCCCTATAAGCTACCAAGGTACGTTCCCATGAGGCTCTTTGCCTTAGAATATTTCATACAGTTCAGTCATGCAGACCTAGTTCACTTCCATGGCAAAAACAAGAAGGCACAGTTGAAAATCAGAAATCAACTGGGTCCCTTTGTTTTCAACAAAAGGGAAGAAGCTTGGAAGGATGTAGATAAAATATTGAGAGAGGAAATGTTGTTAAAACAAAGCTTCGACTGGTCACCATATGACCCCGAACACTTCATAAGCTTTAGGAGAGTCAAAAATAAGCTCTCAGGGTATGTGCACCAGCCAATCCCTTACATAGAGCAATATGCTAATTTACCAGAATGGGTAGAAGGTTCTTTAGATGATGAACAAATTTCTGAAGAAGAAAAATTGGAGAAAGACATGAAAGAAGTTGAAAAGAGAATTGACCTGGAATGTGTTGCACAGGTCCCCCCCATACAGCCACAACCAGTGGGAGCAAGTACATCAACTGCTGCCTCACCAAAACCAGCTAAGGGAGCCATATCGTCAGCAGGAAAGGACAAGGAAATAGAGCATTCAGAGGGACAGAGTACAATGGAGGAGAAACCTTCTTTGAATCTGGAGAGAGACCAAGAACAAAGTCCCTCAATGCATGCAAAAGCACCTGAAATTCTTGTGCTGCCAACTCCTCAACATGAGGAAAGAGGTAAAAAGAGGGACCAAGCAGAGAGTACACCTACAGGTACATCAACCGACCAACAGGGAGAGAAAAGGCAAAGGTTAAACCCCTATGCCGAAGAAGAGATCTCAGAGGAAACACTTGGAAACTTGAGAGGTGAGGGGACTTCGGGACAACAGATCCCTCCTATTTTGGAGACATCGGTCAGCTCCTTCCAGCAGGAGCGTGACAGACAACCAGGTGGGGAGGTTTCGTCCTCCAAACAGCAAACGCAAAAGGGCGCAAACATTAAAAGGGCTTTTACTGAAATCAAAGCTAAGAATGAACCAATAAGGTTCCAGCTGTATAATCAACTATTAAGGATGGCCCCAACAAATCAATAAAGGCTAATAGCAACCTATGACATGGAAGTAGGAAAAATGACTTTACGTCATTTCAGACCCACCGTGCAGCAACCACAATCAACTACAGACTACATAAGAACTAATCTGGAAGTCCTTTCAAAGGCATGCACCCAATAGACCAGATTGAGCTGCATAAGCAGATAGGAGAAATGGTGTACTCAACCCTGGCAGATAAGGCTCTGCTAGCTCATAGATTGCAGAACTCCTTGTACAATACCACTGCACAGTTAGAGCTAGAAAAGGCCTCATCATTGGCTAAAGATAACAGGATAAAATCCCTTGAGGAAATCATAATAGAGATGGGACATGACCCCAAAAACCCCAAGGGAACACAAGCCTTGATTAGGAAGAAAGAGGACGATCTAGCAGCCCTCAGAAAACAAATGAAATTATTGCCAACTCTACATCCTTAGACTACAGAAGTAGCACAACAGAAAGAGATGGAGGACGTGTGCACCTTGCTTATGAAAACGAATCAGAGAATACTGGACACAGAGAAAGCACTAGAAGAAGCTTTGCAAGGGAAGCAACCTGAGTTGTTTTCAAGGCCTCCTCCATTAATTCCAATGATCTCGGTTCCCCCTCCAGCAGTTACTACAACAACACCTCCACCAAATTCAACTACAACAGCAACTACAATAGCAGTAGCCACAGCAGCAACAACACAAGAGGCCAATTTGGGCATGGAGGCCATGATGAAAGAGATTAAGGCCCTCGAAGTACAAATGACAAAAATGAAGGAAACTAAAGAAAAGTTAGCTAAGATTGAAGCTAGCTATGATAAATCAAAAATTACAGTTGCTGAGAAAACCAGGGAAATAAAGGCCCTAGAAAATAAGATAAAGACCTTGGAGAAAGACCTCACTCTCCATACAACCCTGGCTCAAATCAAAACAATTTTATGGGATAATATTGGCAAAGCTCTTGTTGATCAATGGACAGGGATTCAAACCATTTTTGATCAGATAGACTTGATGGCGTTAGCTCAGTATGAAACTCAAAAGGCCAGGGCATTATTGGCAGACAAGCCTGAGTTAGCTAATAAATTGATTCACTTTTTAAATACTCGTACTGGTGACCAGTTGATAGCACTGAACATTCAGAACAGAACAGAGACTATTGTGAAAGTCAAAATGGTGCTAACCATGAGGAATTTTGTCCAGACCATAGAAAGAAAGTGCCAAGAAATGCAAATAGAGGTACAGGGCTTCAGACAAAGGATGGCAGATTTATAGAGCAGAGGTTTACCCAGCCTGGTTACTAGCGCGGGAAAGTTATTGAATTAGGAGCAATATGCATATAGACTACATATATATGTACAGAATCAGATCACTGCATCATCAACCAACACAGAAGAAGCAACTCCTCTCACAGGGCAGAGTTTATATAATAAACTAGAAGATCTATTTTACATTGAACATGAAATCAAACATCTCTTTCCAGTCTGGCCGAATTATTATGCATATACAGAAGCTGACGAGACCCTATTCAAATTAAGAAAACATCATTTACCACCAGAAGATTGGTGGCAAAGCCTGCTTCAGATTCTAAAGTAATTTTGATTCTCTGCATATTTTTGCCTCTACAAGCAAACTTCATTGCACAGTTTTGCCATCAGGAAATTCAAGCTAGCAACGGATGGAATTGGCGCTGAAAAGCATTTGAAAAATATAAACAGGTGGCAGGTGATAGCACACCCAGAAAAACTCATCAGCATAGCGCTCATCAACCGACTTTCTCAGTCCAAGAGTCAACGACAATCAGGACACCTATAGCGGCTAATTAAACGCATTTACTTTTTCAATTATTGTTGTGCAATTTTTTCTTCATAATAGTTATTGAGCATGTCAGAGTAGATGGGCACACTCATGTCCAGATATTTCCCAATGAAGATATTTTGTAAATAACTCCTATATATACTGCGGGGGTAGATGTATTAAGGGTTGGTTGTTTTTATAATTTTGGGACGATAGGCTCTGAGGGAGACTCGCACTGTATGCCAGAAAATTTTCTATAATCAAAGATTGCTTACAAGCATGGAGAATGAAATGTTGCTGTGTTTAAATGGTTGAAGATTGACTGTGAAATTCTTGCGTTGTTGCATAACTCATTAAGTACTTCTTATCTCTGTTTTCACTCATGAATTACGCTCTAAACAACGGAAAGAAAGATTAGCTTAGAATTTGTTTAAATACACTCTATGCTCGATTTCTGCTGTTTCTTCATGTTTTCATCTGTTTTAGGCATAAATATGGATTCCACTAGGCTCATATTTGCCCTAATTCATCATGTATGACAGTTATCCATGAATTCTTAATTGCTCCTGGATACAGTTCATTCGTTTTCCCTCTGTTGAGTATATTGAGAGATTCTTTATTGCCTCTCATTACTTAGCTTTCATTTCATCTCTTCAAGCCTGAAGATTGTGTTATATACAACTACCTTGCTTCATATTTGTCTTGCGACCAAGAAAACGCACCAGCAGTCTAACTCCTTGACTCCACGCCCAATGGTTTGAAACTTTCTACTCTATGCCTTGCCTCTCCACTTGAAGATATCTTCACTCCATCTAAACTTCCATCCAAACTTAAATCAAAAACCCCTGAAACTAATAGCTAGCCTAAAATCATCCTCAACAAAGCTAAATCATTAAGAGAGAGCCCTCTCTGATTGCAGGTGAATTAGAACCTGTAATCCAAAGATTGGTTTATGGTTACCTCGGCCATATCCCTTCAGGAGCGTAGGGACAACCTGAGTGATAACAGGCGCAAAGAGACCATGGCAGCCAAGACCTTCACCTCAAGGTATGTTCCTAAACCAAAATTTGCAATTTCTTGCACATGATCAGATGTATGCTCAGAATTCGTGGAATGTACCTATGCCATGGCAACACCAAAATTACCCACAACAACAATGGACACCATCTCAGCAATACTCTCAATAATATCAACCATATCCTCAACCATACCAACCATATTCGCCATATCCTTAGCCATATCAGCAATATCCTAAGCAGCAAGTTGTTTACCCACATCAACCCCAACCCACTCAACAAGCATTGCCTGCTCCTCCACCAATAAATCCACCACAATTACAACTTACATCTAACCAACAACCTCCTAGACCTACTCAAATCCCTGATCCACCTATACCAAATCCAAATAACAGAGCAGAGAGACCAGCTTATAATGTAGATGAGGGACCCTCATATCCCACATTACACTTGAAAAATATCAATTTGAGGTCTGGTAAGGTACTTCACAAAGAATCTCGAGCAACTGATAAACAAGAAGAAAATGAAGAAAATGAAAATGAAACTCCAATTCAAAGGAAACAAAATGATGATGTCAAAAATAAACAAATGCAACCGTTGCATCCATCACCTTTTCCAGACAGATTGGTCCAAACAAAACTTCCCATATCTATACCATAATTTGATGTTTTAGATGAGCTAAAGAATGTCTATATAAAAATTCCACTACTACAAGCCATAAAAGACATTCCCATATATACTAAAGCCATCAAAGAACTGTGCCTTAAAAAGCCTACTAGGAAAAGAGTTGATCCACAAACTATTCATGTTATTGGACATTTAGCTGGCCTTATGACAAACACCATTCCAATGGAAAAGTATGTTGATACTGGTATTCCTAGAGTCACTACAATCATTAACAACATACATATTCCAAACATCTTAATTGACCTTGGGGCCGCAATAAATGTGATGACTCTTGAAACAATGAAAACACTCCAACTCACAAACTTGCAGCACACAACAATTGTTCTAGAACTCGTTGATAGGTCTAAAGTGATTCCTGAAGGGATTTTGGAGGACATAATTGTTTCACTAGACTCTTGGGATTATCCAGTGGACTTTTTAGTTCTTCAGCCAAAATCCAATTTAGGAGGACACCCTATCATCCTTGGTAGACCATGGTTAGCAACTGTTGATGCATTCATAGGATGTAGATCGGGTAATATGATCATTTCATGAGGAACTAAAAGAAAACAACTCATTCTTTACCCATCAGCACAATCACCAGCAGTAGCAAACAATTTATGGCTTGATGATAAATACAATGATAAGGCAGAAGTTCAATCTGTTTTTAGCATCAACCAAATCTATGATTTTCAAGAACATAATAATGATGATTTGGTAGAATTGTTCCTTTCTCAACCTGATATTTCTGAAGAATTGAGAAATGACCAATACCATGCTGCAGATAAACTTTTGGCACAAAATTTTCAGGAAAAATGCACCATTCATTCCTTGCAAACAACATTTCAAAACATTTTTTCCTATCCAATCTATCACAAACACATAGAGCAAGACCATAGAGATTAGTCCAGGAAAAACTTTGAATATTGGCACTCACCTAGACTCATCTTAGGAGGAAAAATTGATATAATTATTGAGAAAATACCATAAAGCATTTGCTTGGGACTACACCGATATGCATGGAATTCACCCTGAAACATGCACTCACCACATTTATATGGATAGTAATATCAAACCAGTGAGGCAACTGCAGAGACGAATGAATCCCATGCTTCAGGATATTGTTAGAGAGGAAATTACAAAAACTGTTGAAAAGTCAATTTTATCTATCCTATCTTTGACAGTCAGTGGGTATCCCCATTGGTAATAGTGCCCAAGAAAAATGGCAAGTGGAGGATTTGTGTTGATTATAGACAATTGAACAAAGAAACCCTCAAAGATTATTTCCCACTACCATTTATTGACCAAGTGCTAGACACATTAGCTGGGAAATCATCATTCTCTTTTCTTGATGGTTTCAGTGGCTACAACCAGATTAGGATAGCCTTAGAGGACCAGGACAAAACCACTTTTACTTGTCCCTGGGGCACTTATGCTTATAATGTTTTACCATTTGGACTTTGCAATGCTCCAGCTACATTTCAGAGAGTTGTATTAGCTATTTTTGCTGATTTAGTTCATGATTGTGGTGAAGTTTACATGGATGATTTTTCAGTGTATGGTAATTCATTTGAGCATGCATTAGAGAATCTTGAAAAAGTTGTGAAGAGATGTATTGAAGCTAATCTGTCCCTAAGCAATGAAAAGTGTTTTATGATGTTAAATGAAGGGATAATATTAGGACACTATATTTCTTCTCAAGGCATTAAAGTTAGTCCATCAAAAATCCAGATCATTGTCAATTTGCCAATTCCGAAGACTCAAAAAGAGGTAAGAAATTTTCTTGGGTATGCAAGCTATTACAGAAGGTTTATTGAACATTTTAGTAAAATAGCTTTACCTTTGTTTAAGCTTCTAGCAAAAGATACACCTTTCAACTGGAAAAAGGGTGCCCCTAGAAGCTGGCTGATGCACCCATGGGATGAAATGGTGTACATTATTCATAAATTTGTTACATGTGAAGGTCGTTACAGCATAACATATCTATATCACATCAAACTCCTGTTTCACTTAAAAGGGCAATGCACCAGTAGTCTACCCTATTTCCTCTTACAGAGTTTGACTAAGATGTCAAAAACTATTCAAAAACAAAAGGGTAATGAAGATAAAAGTTTGTATCATTTTGGGTTGATTAAAATTCTAATTGAATTTGAAATGCATAGGAGGGGAAAAACATGGAAAGAATTTTTGGTTGCTAATCAAATCAAAGATGGAGAAGATGAACAGGAACAGCAAGAGCTCTCAGATTTTATGCTTGATATTGATGAGGAAATCCCTGAGCACAAGTCAAGAAATGTTCCTCCACACAGCAGTAGTGTAAGGACAAGAAGGATGAGGCAAGAAGCTGCCCAGAAAATTGAGCAAGACAAAATTTTCACTACTTATAGAAGAAGATCAAGGATAATACAAAAGAAACAAACACAAGATGATCAACCAGAGTCAAATGCAAATGCACCGATGGACATTGAGAGCAGTGCTCATTCACAGCCAGGACCGGAAGCCGAAATGGAAGTCGAGAGTAACAATGGACAAGGGAAAGAGCCAACACCTGCAAACAAGAAACAAAGGAGGTTAGAAAAACAAATTGAAAAGCTAAAAGAGGAATTGATGGAGGCAAACATGCTAGAGAAGGTCATCAAGAAGGAGAATGAAATGTTGAGAGCTCAAAGCAAGAAGACTCAGCAGAAAAGTGAGAAGCTGAAGGAGCAAATCAAAGAACTCAAGACTGAACAAACCGACATTTGCAAGTGGGCAACCAAATGGTATACTCAAAAGAAAGCTCTCAAAGAAAAATACAAGAATTTGAAACATGAGCTCCACGTTCAGAAGAATGCCCAAGCTCAGAAGAATATAGATGCATTGCTACAAGCGACAGAGGCACAAGCAGGAACAGAGTATAAAGGGAGCACATCAGGATTAGCATGAGGACATGCTAAATCATTAAGCTTGGGGGAGATGTTGGTACCATTTCATTGCCATCCGTTTCTTCTAGAAATCCATCATTTGTCTATCATTTTCTCCCATAAACCCCTCACAGTCCATTGAAATTGATTAATCAAAGCATTATAGTTGTTATTTTACATTAAATTTAATTTGTGAATTTTTATGTTAAAAACTAGAAATTTTCAACAAAATTTCAGGATGTCATGACTTCCTATAAATGGTTTATGATGTGACACGTGGCATGGCAGGAAAATCAAAACAAAGGATAGGAACGTGATCTGGAATGTACATACATGGTGAAAGATCTATTCAACAACGAATCTAAAGCTCTTGGATACATGGCCAATGCTGGTCAAACCCACCGTTTTTTTGGTCACAAAAGCAGTAAAAAGCCAGAGTTGCCTAAACTGATTTCGTTTTGCTTTGGAAATCAGTTAAGATTAGAAAAGACAAAAATCACCTTTTTGTGTAAAAGTAGAAACATCTGCATGATAATGTATGTACATTCGATTATAGAGGGAAAGTTAGTGAATATAGGATAGGAGACAAGCAGATAAAAGATTGCGTAATGTATTGTCCAAAACGTTGTTGTTCTTGTGTATTATTTCCAGAACATTGCTCTTGCATGTGATTTGATTGCCAGAACTTAATTATAGGCATCGTTTTACCATTACAAGGCTTATGCGTTAACGTTTTCATCACTTGAAGTTTCCTAAGTGTGCCATTGAAGCGTGGACGGGCCCTACGTGGAGATTGGTATACTTTTATTTTCATTTCCATAGCGTTTTCGAATCTGAATAGTGTTGAATAGCGCTTAATGTTATTTTCTTGCCTGTGAGTTTATTGATTTGATTAGAAGTTCTTGCAAGTAATATTCATGGTGATAGCTTGAGAATTCGATTGCTATATTATTGAACAATATCTTGTAAAAGATTTGATCGACCATTGAATTTCGAAGTATCTCTGTGGACTTTGTTTTCATGCATTTAAATTTCAGTGTGCTTAAAAGAGCTTTTGGTTTTCATGAATGTTTAGTGTGTTAGTTGGAAAGAGCTTTTGTGAATGATATCCTTGTAAGAGGGTTGAAAAATCAGACTAGTAACATGTTGTTTCTTTAGAACAGTTAATTAAATTAGATGATCTGAGTGTTAAGTGTGAGAGGAAACATATTTCAATCTCCTGTAAAGGAGTGTTGTAGCCTGTCACAGTAGACACTTAGTTAGGTAGATGAGATCCTTTTAGGTCTATAGACTTTAGACACGTGCCTCTAAGTTTACCTACCTTGGTTGATATTAAATCTAGTCTAATCTAGCACCCTAGATTAACCACTACACAAGCATATGCATATTGGTGGATCTTGTTGACCAAGATCAATAATGACTCATGAGAGAGTTACCCTATACTATTCTTTCCTACCTTTCTTTTTTTCCACTTTCCGCCAACCACTAGAGTTGGGAGTGGATGATACAATGGCTCTTTGAGACTCAGTTATATTTGGTGGTATTCGTTGTCATAATCTGAGCCATCTAAAACATGGGTTCGTTTGGTGCTAATTTATTCTTTGGCAGGGGAAATCATCTCATTTTGTTGTCCTGGTGTAGGTGATAGTGGAACTAAAGCTGTGTTGATTACCGTTTCGTCCTGATGCATAGTATCATGTGGATCATTATTATTTGTGGTAGGATCTATAATTTCTTCATCTTCTGTTGCAGTTATCTTTGTTGTAGAGAATTGCCAACCTTTAGGCTTTTGTGTCTCTTTCTTCTTTCTTTCTTTTTTATTTTGAGGACATGTACTTTGAAGATGGCTAGTTTGTAGACATGTACAACATCTGAAGGTTGTATTCTCATAATCTAGAGATTGGGACCATTGCTGATTGTTGTGGTACATCAAAATATGATCTGATAACCCATTACTGAGATCTACCTCCACACAAATTCTGGCAAAGGTGAAAATGCCCTTTGAGGTACGATCCCCAAAGTATTTCCAATTTCTATAAATACTGTAGGATGCCAAAAATGCAAGGGTAGATTATGTAACCTTACCCAAATTGGCATTTTTTAAATTACCATGGTATTTGCATCAAATCTTGGATACCATGGAATCATGAATAGACTGGCATTTCCCCAAAACCATGGTCCATCTTGCAATGCATATTCCTTATCTGATATTGTGTCAAATTTGATAATGAAAAAACCTTTAGAACATAAATGAATGTCACAGTGTGTTGTCCAAGTGGAAAAAATCCATTGATGAAGTGCCTCTGGTTTGGGCCAAAACCCATTAAACTTGCAAATCACTACTTTAGTAAAGAAATCATCATGCAACACATTTACCTCAGGTTCATTAATTGTCAATGCATGGGTCTGTGTCATTTGCTCCATGATGTAGGGACCAAGAGTGATGGGAATCTAATTAGGTGAGGGTTGTGTTTCCATATTTCTTTTGACTGCATCTTTGAAGGAAGTTGTGTTTTTTGAGGATGAACAAGGGCTTCCTCATATAAGCCTTGTGTTGAGAAAGATGGTTAAATCACAACCAATAGTATAAGCCTATAGCTTGTAGTTGTCCTGCGAAAATTTCCCTTCATAGATCATGTTTTGTAGACTAACGTATGCCCATCTTTTCATTTAGCATTTGTTTGAGGGTTTTTATCCACTCCCAAACCCCTATCTTCAAACAAAATTATTTCCCTTCCAATGATCTAATGAAGAGATGAAACGTGTTTCCTTTTGGTAGATTTGGCACTTGATCTTCAAGATCTAGCCTTGGTTTTCTCTTTGATGGATCGTAATCTCTGTTGGACTATGTTGCTAGTTGAAAGATCTGCACTGGTCTCCTTGATTAGCATATCTCAAAGTTGAGCCCCCAATTTTTGCCATGGGTTAGGATTGAGGATCTTACCATCGCAGTGATGTCTGAGCATCTCAGATCCATCCTCATATCGTTGACTCGACTATAAAATTTCCTCAGCAAGGGTAGATGAACCCAATCCTTCGTGTTCAACCGAGATTTCTTTGTTGGAGCCTTGCAAGAGGAGCAGACCTGGGCAGTCATAACGAGTGGGTAGTCTAATTTGCTCATTATATCTCTTATGGCAGAGGGTGGAAGGTATATGATTAATAGATTTATCTACGTTCCAAGTCCATGTCGTTCACCGATTTGCAGATCCCTCGCCTCTATCATTGACTTTGACCTCTTTGCAGAGGGATAGATCTTAGTTACCGCCACTAAAAAGCTCCCTGATCTGACTCTAAACGACGGATCGATGAAAGTTATAATGCTTCCTTCTAGTTTATTGAGTAAAAGAGATGCGGATCTAGTGATCAGATGGGTTCGAGTGGGGGTTGTATGGATCTAAAACTCAGCAAAGCAATAAACCATATGTGCCCCAACAATTTTGTATTCGAGCCCTTGATCGATACCTTACTCATTTTTTATTTGAATCATAGGCCAGACACTCATCATTGAGTCTCTCGTCTTGCTTCTGGCGCAGAGACTCTCATGGATCTCTCGTGCTGTGAGGGATCATAGAAACTTGACCTCCTCTACAGGGAGAGTCGTCTCACTTGCTCTAATCATCACCATTCTCTACATCACTAGAGTCCAAGCTATCAATTTTCTGATATATATATATATATATATATATATATTATATACCCCTTTAATGGGACCCTCACTCACCAATATACAACTCTATATATATGTATTGTATAAATTGGGTCCCTCGCTCCATATAACAAAATGTACCCATACAACATTATCCCGTGAGATTATAATATGATGATGGCTCTGTTGATATAGACCCTATGGGTCCCTCCATCCTTATAATTACATCTACGTAATATATATCGCATGATACATATGTGTGTGTGTATGTGTGCGCGCACACATGCCTAAACCAACAATTATAAAACCCTTTTTAATTTATACAGATATTACATAATCATAGCGAGACTCCCCTTTTTAACCTATATGAACATACAATTGTGGGGAGAAATTATAATAACCCCCTAAGGCATAACTACAAACATTTAACATTACTCATGACAACCATCTAACATTGCTTCGCATAGTGTAACATGTGACACACATCATTGGCAGCTTAAATAAGGATCCAACGGTGAGGAGGAGTTTGCAACTTTGACGGCTCCGGTTAATTTCACACCCTGCATACCATATACCATATATATGAACAGCCATTATCCGATACCCTTGCATATATTTATATGTCATGCCTTTATATGTTATAAATGTGTTATATATGCATGTATAACTTAAGGTTTGTGGACCCTTTCTTTACACTTTACATAATATAAACCTTACCACGAAAACATTATGCTATGTGACAACATTATATAAACATTTTGATATAACGCTAAAATATGTTCCGGAAGGGATGTATTTTCCCTTATAATGATCTGACCGCCACAATGCAATCAATGAGTTGACGATTCATATTCATTTGCGAACCCCCTACCATTGATATGCATATGTACCAAAGTGCTCCATCTCAATTCACATGCACCATGTGACCCACCCTCTTAGTGAGGTGCTCTACGAAGGATAAGCCCTCCCGCAATGGTGTTGTCGCTCCTCGTCTCACACCATAACCATAGGCATTAACCCATTCGGCGGGTTTCAACTCTTAATTTTCTCCCTCTTGGTCATAGGACTCATCATGTAACCGAGATCAATATACCAGGTGCCATCCTCTTGTGCGAACATAATTTCATTTGGATCACTCACAGTGAACGAATTCTCAACCTACGACATGAACTTCATGTTTGTTCCACTAGTTATGTTTGGGACATGCCTTTATATAAGTTTCTATCATTATATGTGAAATGTTGCTGCCTACAACACTTGGTAACATGTTTGTGCCTTTGGCATGTGGGCACATTCATCCCTGTAGGTTGCCTGCATGGAAATTCTATATGAATGTACTTAGAATTTCTTATCACAAGAGTTTACCTCCATTGGTATCCGTAATGAATATACACCATATTTATTCAACCCTCAGCCACACACACGTGTGGGGGTGTGGGGTATCAGTTTGCTTCACACAGGCTTCCTTATACGTGATCTATAATAATAGTAAAACCAACAGATTACATACAAATGTTAGAAATTGTAATTACTCGCGCATGAGTAGTTGGCTAAAATTAGAGGGTCAGCTAACTAAGTGTTGAGGGTTGAGTGTTGAGTGTTGAGCGTTGAGTCAAGTCGAGTGATGGATGAAAAGTTAAGTGCAGTCCATATTTAGAGTGTGAGTTAACTAAGTTAAGTGTGCGTGCATGTCAAGATATTTTAAGAAAGTCGCTAGTTGAAAACGTTTAAATACCCTTCACTGGGTTCATTGTAAGTAGAATAAAGTTTTGTGTTGATCAATAAAAGAGTCACAACTTATGTGTTTTGTGTTTAAATTTGTATTTTGTCTTATCTGCTTTTCCAACAAATTGATATCAAAACGAGGTTACAAAAATCCAGAAAAAGCGGATCAGCAGTAATGTGTAAGAAAGGAGAGAAATATTTTTTCCCCTTGTTTGAACTATAACGTAGCTTACAGTGGTATTTAGGACGTTGTAATGCTCGTGGGCTTAGCATAGAGGTGCCTTAGAAGTGACGGACTTACCATGTTTACAAAGCACGCAGATTAGCATAGAGGTGCCTTAGAAGTGACAGACTTACCATGTTGACAAAGCACGCAGATTAGCTTTATGTTCGTAGCGTTAGAGCACTAGTGCGAGTCTTCTTACCGTGGAAAGCAATAGTACGCGGCCCAAATACATCACAAGTCACGGTTTATAGATATGGTGAAAAGTTTCTTTCCCATGGTTTGTTTATATACATTGAGTGGCAAACTCCTTTATTAAAAAGGGCACGAAAATTTGTGTAAAAGGAGTCACGCGGTGAGAGTTGACTCAAGATATTTTGTCGGAGTCACTTGGTAAAGATTTTCATATTGTGTTTAGGGACTTTATATAGTGTGAGTTAGTTATAAAGAGTGGAAAGTTGAGTGATAATATTTTTATTATTAAGAAGTGGATGGTGAAGAATTTTTGGTATTTTATTTTTTTTTTTGGGAGAGATTTATGGAAAAAGTTTTGTTTAAGAGAATAAAAAAAAGGAAAGGGTTTTATTTGATAAGAGAATTTAGGGCTTCATAAAGTTCGTTAGTCTGAAAAATTATTTTGGCATTTTTTTAAGTATGATAGTTTTTTGGGTGAAGATTGTGCCTTATGGGGCTGCATATTGAAAATCATATTTTTTTTGGGGGGATGATATGGAAAATAGCCTCATGCAATCAAGAAAGAATCTATAAAACAGAGGAAAGGCCGCAGTCATGGGTCGCAAAGCGCGACTGCAGCATATGCATAAAATAAATTGAAAAGAAGAGGCAAAGATCATTGTCATGGTTAGAGAGCTTCAGGCTACAGCCAAGGAACTGAGAATTCTACCAAAAGACAAAGAAGAATTTGGTGCAAGGGAGATTGACATGCAACAACCGGTTATGTCACAAGCAAAGAAGTTAGTCACAGATCTGAGAGTAGATGAGCAAGACTCTGAGAGGAAAACAGATCTTGGAGAACCCCACTCAAAAGTGGATGATGGTTGTCAAGACCATAAAATTGAAACCCATTATGCAAGCATGCATATGGATGAAGAAGATGCAGCAAATATTGTAGAGAGAGAAGTTGAAGCCTTAGTGTGTGAAACAGAGCAAGAGCAAATAAATGCTCAAAGACTCCACTGTAATGTGGATGATACAGGTGATGGTGAATCCCACTATGATGAAACACATGTGGATGATGACTGTAAAGGTATATGTGAATTGGTGAATCCAACCGCAGCTAATGGATTTGGTGAAGTTGAAATTGCCAATGAATTTGACAATGAGCACATGCATGCTCGGATATCCCACCATAGTGTGGATGAAAATTATGCTGATGATATGTGTGCTTTCTTTTTTGAAACGTAGATTTATTGTGGCAATATGGTAAGCGCAATGTTTGATGAAACATTGAAGGTTAAAGCTGCCATTGTAGCAACAAGATATGAAGCAGTTGGAACTGCTCATGAAGCAGTATGTGATATAACAACAGTTGATGATCAAGAACATGATAAAGTGATTGAAATTTTTTTTATGAGAATATCCACTAACAACATAACAGTGGAAGACAACCTCCATGCAGTTGAAAATAAGGTAGATGTACAGCAGAAAGCTCTCACTAAGGAGAATCATATTAAAGATGTTTTTAACATTGTTTTTGACTATGCATGTGTTCATGAGATCGAGAAGGAAGAATGGGGGAAGGAGCTCTGGAAGGAACTAGGGTTTGAAGGTCATGGCTTCAACAACAACCTAAGTACTTACTTTGGAGGAGAACAGGGCCAGAGCGGCAGAGCTTCGCAGAAGGGGGCAAACTCTGACTCGACAGATGGAAAACACGGGGTCCATTGGGACCCCATCATACAAACAGATAATGATGAACAAGAAGACAGCACAAGACGGGGTGCAGATATCAGGGTATGAGAAGTCAGGTCAAGAGAATCTAACCTACAAGGGGAAGAGGAATAATGAAGGTAAAAATACCAAGAAACTGAAAGAAAACATTGAAAGCAAAAGCACAACGTACAGAGACAGCACAAATCCTTCCCAAGCACAGTTTTCACAAGGAAACAAGCCAGAGAAGGAACAAGTAACGACAGAGGAAGAGGTTCTAAATCAAGACAAGGAGGAATAGTGAGGAACAATGTTAGCAACCATTGGGAAAAAAAATCCAAGGTCTGTGCAAGGCAAAAGCCACAGAAACCCTAAGGGTAGTGATTTCTGATTCGGAACTTCAAGAGTACCGTGACCACATGATTGGTTCATAACCAGTGATCTGTAGGTTCATGGGGTTCTGGCCAACAGAGCGAGCACTGTGCATGTAGATAAAGCAACAATGGAAACCCAGAGGAGATGTAAGGCTACACTTAAGAGCCAAGGGTTTTTTACAGTAGTTTTCTCCAATTTGGAAGACAATGATCGAATATTTGATGGAGGGCCGTATTTCTTTGCCTAAGCAGGTCTTTACATGAGGCCATGGAAACCCAAGTTCGTACTGGAAAAAGAAACCTTCAAGCGGGTACCAGTATGGATACACCTTTTCTCTCTTTCGATTGACTATTGGGACATGCAGCACTGGAACAAATAGGCAACAAGCTAGGGACCTTCATCAAGGCCTCATAAGTGACATTACAAAAAAGGTATACCTCTTGTGCTAGAATCTTTGTAGAGATGGATGTTTCAAGAGCATTACATGAGGGCCTATGGCTGGAATATAGAGACCAAGATTATTTCCAAGACATAGACTATGAGCAAATCCCGTTCTGATGCAAAAAATGTCATGAGCATGGTCATTTAATCAGAGAATGCCCAATGAACAAAATGGAAGGGGAAAACAAGGAAAACAAGGAAAACAAAGGAGATAAGAACAAAGAAGTATTTACAAGACCGAAGGCCAAACAAAGAGTAAATAAAAAACGCCAGACTAAAGCAAGCACTTCACATGGAAATACAAGCAATGCATTTGAAGTGTTAGAAACAGAAATGGAGTCAAAGGACAACAATAAATAACAAGAAGCAACGAAAATAAGCAAACCTACAACAACACCAGAAATGAACGAACCGGTGGCAAAACCTTCAAATATTATCCATCAAGTTCAAGAAACAACGGAGGGGGTAGAAGAAGATTCAGAGATGTTCACCAATGAAATCCGGCTCGAAGACATGGAATTAAGCGACATGCTAGAGCAAGAAGGTATGGATCTACCAAATATGGTTGAAAACTAGAAAAAGAAGGGAATGGAACACATATCAGAAGAGGAGGTAAAAAGAATCAATGACATATTCATAGCACGGCAACAGACAGAGATGGAGTTGCAGAGTAAGTTCTTGGGAACAACAAAAGGGCTACAGGTACACATACAAGGACTGCATCAAACCTCCAACAACTCCAAGCACTGGAAAAAAAGAGGAAGAAGAACTAACAATGAGGCATTACAACAGATGCTCTTAAATTTAGGTAAGATGAAAGCCCTTGAGGCGTTCTCACTAACCTCCTAAACTTTGTTTAAAATGAAAGTTCTTTCTTTGAATGCTAGAGGGCTAAATAGCCAAAAAAAACAATGTTTGTTAAAGAAGAAGGTCCAAAAGGAACAACCAGACATAGTGTTTGTGCAAGAAACTAAGTGTTCAAGCAACATGATGGTCAATATCAGCGAAAAACTAGGTAAACGTATGGAATACTTGGAAACAACAAGTAGTGGATGGGAGGGAGGCATGGTCATTTTGTGGAATCCACAGGTAATCCAGCTCATTTCCTCTAAAGCTGCCAAATCTTACATATCTATAGAAGTCCAAATAGTAGGGAATTCAGAAACATATCTATGCACCAATGTCTATGGCCCTCAGAAACTAGAGGCCAAACTACTATTACTAAGAACACTATCCAACTTAAAGCTAAGATATCCTCAAGCAAAGGCGATCTTTGGAGGTGATTTCAATATGATCACTTCACTCACAGAAAAGAGAGGAGGTATTAGAAAGCTCAACAGGGACTTTGAAGCTTTCTTAGACTTCATTAGATCGGCCAGTCTGGTAGATGTCTTCCCCAAGAGTGGCACTTTCACGTGGAACAACAAAAAGGGAGGTGAAAGGCAAATAGCCTCTCGTCTAGACAGATTTTTAGTAACATAAACTATTCTCTTGGAAGGGATCACTATTGAATCAAACATTCTTCCTAGTGGAGGGTCAGATTATTGGCCCATAACAATGACTGCAGCAATCCAAGGTACACCCAAAAATAAACCTTTCAGATTTGAAAAGTTCTGGCTCACTCATCCCGAGTTCATTCAGAAAATTGAGCAATGGTGGAAGGAACCGTTAGGCATAAGGGGAACCAAAATGTATCTTCTACAGGCTAAGCTGAAACACATCAAAGCCAGAATCAAAGTCTGGAATCATGAAGTCTTTGGGAATATATTTAAGGAAAAAAAGAAACTGGAGGAGCAAATGGAACAAATTCATGAAGGATGGATTCAAGGTAACATAGACCAAGAAACTATGAACAGAGAACAGAAGCTAATGCAGGACTGGCATTTACGATGCCAACAAGAGGAAACACTTTGGAAACAAAAGTCCCAAATTCAGTGGCTTAAGGAAGGTGAACAGAACACGAAATTCTTTCATAGATCTGCCATTGATCACAGAGGGGCTAACAAAATTCTAAGCCTTAAAGATGATCAGGGAACCTCTGTACAGACTCATCAAGAAATCTCAAGCCTTTTTACAACCCACTTCAACATAATTGCTCAGGAACTGGAGATCGATAGAGAGGAGGCCATTGAGGAACTTATAACTTCCATCCCCAAGCTAATCATGGAGGAGAAAAACATAGCTTTAAATCGAGAAATCTCCTTGGAAGAGGTGGAAGAGGCCGTAAAAGATATGCCAAATGGTAAAGCACCTGGGCATGATGGATTTACCATTGACTTTTACAAAGCCTGTTGGGAGATAGTCAAGATAGAGGTATGGGAAGCAGTGGAGGATTGCAATCCTCAAGTCCCTCAACTCTACTTTCCTTGCCTTTATTCCAAAGGACGAGGAAGCTAACATGCCGCCAAAGTTTCGTCCAATTGCATTATGCAATGTCCTGTACAAGATTATTTCTAAAGTCATAGCCAATCGAATGAAACCCATTCTTCCAGGTATTATTTCGGAAGAGCAATCAGGCTATGTAGAGGGGAGACAGATTTTGGACAATATCTTACTGGCACAAGAGGTGATTCACACTCTCCAAACATAGAGGAAAGTAGGTATGATGATGCAGTTAGACCTATCAAAGGCTTATGATAACGTAAACTGGCACTATCTGAAAACTATTTTAGAAGCCTTCAGTTTTGCTAAACAATGGATAAGTTGGATCCTTTGGTCAAATCCACAATCTTTTCAATATTGGTTAATGGAGCCCCAACAACCCAGTTCTCTCCTTCATGTGGTTTTAGGCAGGATGATTCCTTATCCCCCTTCCTTTTCGTGATTTTAATGGAAGGTTTAAGCACATTAATCAGAAAAAGCTAAAGAGGAAGGAATCATTGAAGGACTCCAACCCTTGCCCACAAGCCCTACAACAACACACCAACAGTTTGTAGATGACACAATTCTGCATGGCATGCCCTCGGTCAAAGAAGATATGGGATATAGAAGTATTCTCAATCGCTTTAGCAAAGCCTCAGGTATGGAGCTTAATCTAACAAAATCCTCTATTTTCTTTTTTAATACACACCTAGTAGTTCAGAAAAATCTCTCAACCATCCTAGGCTTCAAAAGATGCAACCTCCCCTCGAGATACCTCAGCTTTTCGCTGACTAACAAGCCCTGGCAGAAATTGCACTGGGAAAAACTTTTAGCTAGCCTGGAAAAAAGATGTCATCATTGGACACACAAAACCCTTAACTTTGTAGGTCGCCTTGTCCTCACCAAAGCTGTCCTCCAAGCCATTTTGCATTACATGCTTTCCATTCTCCCAGCTCACAAAGGGGTTCTTCAGAAGATAAGGGTCATCCAAAGGGCTTTTCTATGGTCGGGAAATTCAGGGAAGAAGAAATGGTCTCTAATGGCATGGGATAAGCTTTACAAACCCAAACATTTGGGAGGGCTGAATCTGTAGGACCCATTCACTGTTAACCGTGCCTGTGGAGCAAAATTATGGTGGAGGTGGTTGAAGGAACCCAACTTACCATGGGCCAAACATTGGAAAGAGAAGTATGCTCACAATCACAAACTGCAGAACTTAATCCGAATGCAAGAAACTCCAGAAGGCTCTCCAATTTGGAAATTGGTGAGAACTAACCGGCATATAATTCAGGAGCAGAGTTTTTGGGAAAATCGACACGAAAAGACTGCCCTTTTCTGGGAAGATGCGTGGCAACAACTCCCTAAGCTGGAAAGCCCTGAATTCTTAGATATCCAAAGAAGAAACCAGGATCTAGGGAGAAATATAGTGAACCAATACTGGAAACCTAATGAAAATGACCAAGCATGGAGAATGTGGATATTCAATGAGACAAAACCTTTGGTAGAAGAAATCAATAGTTTAAGGGAACTGAGAACAGAGCTAGCCAAAAGAAGGATAAGGAGAGTAGGGGATAATGACCAATTACGCTGGGGCAAGCTTGAGGGGGGCAACTTCACACTCAAAGAAGAAAGAATCTATATAGAAGGTACTTAGCATGAAGAAAAGTCAATTGGCACAGCAAAGTGTGGGATGCTCAACTATGGCCGAAGATTAAAACGTTCCTTTGGCTCTTGATGCACCGAAGAATGCTTACATGGGAGAACCTCAGGAAAAAAGGGTTCATAGGCCCATCTCGCTGCCCCATGTGTGGAATTGAGGAGGAAACCATGAATCACCTCCTCAATACTTGTGAATGGGCAGACAACCTATGGAATTGGATGAAAACCATTCTTAAGAGGATGGATAGGGTAAGGAATTCAATTCAGGAAACCATAGAGAATTGGAGAGGTAATTTCTCCAATACCGAATTGGTTAATACAATCTAGAAACTTGTCCCAGGGTTTGTAGCATGGACGATTTGGAAAGAAAGAAACGGGCGAGTATTCGTAAATGAAACAAGAGGCATAAACTTCACAAAAGATACAAACATCAAGCAAACAATTGTCTCCAAAGGGAAAGCGAAACAGGACAAGAACATCTCAATCTCGGACTTACAGATTCCGAAAGCTTTTGGTATTGACATGGGAACCATCACGTTTTCATCAAATCATCGATAGCAGCAAAGTACCAACGTGAATAGCTGGATTCCTCCACTGACAGGCTTCCTCAAACTCAACTTTGACGAGGCCTCGAGGGGAAATCTGGGACCTGCAGGCATTGGCAGTGTTCTCATGAACAACAAAGGTGAAATTCAACATATTTATAGTTAATCGCTGGGTGAAGGGACTAATAACGAAATGGAATTTGCAACGCTTGAGCAAGGATTGAGAATTCTCAGACAACTAAAAGCTGGAGCTACCGTGGTGGAAAGGGATTCTCAACTGGCGATCATGGCAACAAGAAGAATGTATGCAGGAGCTAAACCAAGTAAGGTCACAAAGCATTGGAGGCTTGCCAAGGTTACAGAATTCATCGCGAATCACCTATCATGCCTGGACAAGTTAATCCTTCATGCAGTGAGAAGAAAGGCAAATGGAGTGGCAGATCATTTGGCAAATTATGGAATTGATAATCCCTCAGCCTACCTAGACACCTATTGGCTTGAGGTCACATGCACCGAACTTCAGAATAGGAGCACTCTTCTTTCGAGGCAAGACATAATTTAACGGAAGAAGTGGCGCAAGGGTACAAAGGATTTCCCCTTAATAGTTGAATGAAGACAACCAATCGAAGGGACAATAGGAGAAGTGGGTGGCAGACCCAGGAAGTACAAGAGAAGAAGTGGGAATTAATTCACAAGGACATAGTGCTAGTACCAAGGAGCACTTCAAACAAAAAATATGGGCAGCGCCGGCATCAAATCACAAAGGGAGACACTTGGAGATCCAAAAATTGGCTCAAGCATGGCAGAGTTAATAATAGGGATTCGTATCATGAACATAAATGTGGGAATTGGAGCAGCAGTTATTATGGTTGGACTTGCGCTCATTCGACGGTGAAGTGGGAAGCCTTTGGCCAAAGAAGGTTACCATCTACTATAACTAAGGCCTCCCACCAGAAGTGAGACACTCTGCTTTCCCACTGCATGCAACATAGTTTCAGTTGTGATTTCAGAAGTCTCAGAGTTTCTGTGCTCCGCCATAGCAGTATGGCTTGTGAGGGTAGCCGAAATGCCTCGGCTAATAGAGACCTTCAAAATGCTTGGAACTCCTGTGAAACATAGACCTCCCTAAAAGAAAAGCATAAGATAGAGGAGCTTGAAGCTATTGTCGTAGAGGAGGAAGAGCATCTGGAGGAGCAGGATTTGGAGAAGGAGGTGGAGTGGATTCAAGATCTAGGAACTGCAACCACTCGGGCCACTCAATTTGTGCGCACTCAAGCTGAGATGTGGAGGATGAAGACTATGCTAGCCAAGGCGATTAGCATGCAAGGGGAATACATCAATCAGGTTCATCAAGCTATCTCCCTTATTTCTATAGAGCACACAGATAAAAATCAAACTTTGAATTAAAAGAAGGAGTTGCAGCTCACAGGTGTGTACATCACCTGGAAACTGCACTCAAACAAGGAGGAGACTCTCTCTCTCTCATTTACTCACACACCATACACAACTGAATATTACATATTAAATACATGAATGAAAAATAGGTAGTTGTAAACAACCTCCTAAATTCTAGGAACTACTCCTAAACTAAGAAGATGCGTTACAACCACATAACCATTTCTCCATTATTTCTAACTCCGCCCCTTAATGGAGAAAGGGTTATTCTACACACCTTACATCCCTCTAAATAACTCAAACTTTACTCGCCCTAGAGGCTTAGTAAAGATATCAGCTAAATTATCACAAGTATTAAAATAATCCACACAGATTTCCTTAGACTGTATCTTTTCTCGTACAAAGTGAAACTGAGTATCAATGTGTTTCGTATTCTTATGGAAAACTGGATTGTATGCAAGCTTTATTGTACTCTGGTTGTCAGTTTTGATGCTGGTTGCTTCTCTTTGTCCTTCGCCTGCATCGCTGAGCAATCTCCTCAACCAGATGGCTTCGCATGTAGATGCACACAACGCCTGGTACTCGGCTTCACATGATGATAATGCTACAGTGCTTTGCTTTATGCTACTCCACGAAATAACCCCGGATCCAATACTAAATGCATATCCTGTGATGGATCTACGATCATCCAGGTTGCCTGCCCAATC
>APFE031480309.1:33164-49849 GCA_000404065.3 Pinus taeda | reverse complement strand
TTCAATTTCCTCATGCATTGCAGCCCTCCATTCATCTGATTTACTTGCTTCTTCATAATTTGAAGGTTCTACAATGTTCAAAATTTTGGACATTAAAGCATAGCCTTTCAATCTTTCAGGTAGTCTAGTCTTCCTACCTGATCTTCTAGGTAAAGGACTTACCTCAACTTTATCTGTTTCAGCACTCTCCGGGCCTGCATCATCACTTATTACACTATCTGCTGCTACTTCTTCATGTTTCTGCTCCTGCTCCTGCTCCTGCTCTTCTTCTTCTTCACTGTTCAGTTCTATCAGGAATGGAATGTGGCTGTCATTGTTAGAGTCTTCCTTTCCATCTTCTGTCTGTTCATGAAAAATAACATCTCTGCTTGCAAACACTTTATGAATCACAAGATTATATAACTTGTATGCCTTATACTCTGTGCCATATCCTACAAATATACATTTCAAGGCTTTGGGGTCTAGCTTTTTCCTATCTGCTTTTGGTATATGAGCAAAAGCTTTAGATCCAAATATTCTTAAATGAACGACTACTGGTTTGAGTCCAAACAATGCTTCAAAGGGTGTTTTGAAGCCTAGACATTTGGTGGGACTCCTATTCTTCAAATAAACGACAGTATTAATGGCTTCTGCCCAAAGACCATTAGAAATACCCTTACCTTGAAGCATACTTCTCGCGCACTCCACAAGGGTCCTGTTCTTGCGTTCTGCTACTACATTCTGCTGTGGAGTGTGTGGCACTGTGAATTGTTGTATAATCCCATGCTACTTGTAGAAGTTCATGAACTCACCTAACCTGTATTCTCCCCCTTGATCCGGGCGGAGAATCTTTATCTTCTTTCCTGTTTGGTTCTCTATCATAGATTTGAACTCTTTAAAGTATCAGAAAGCTTGACTCTTTTTGCTTAAAAAATATACCCAAGAGAACCTAGTGCAGTCATCTGTAAACAGTAGAAAGTAGTATGCACCTCCTAAAGACCTAGTCTGCATAGGTCCACAAATATCTGTATGCACTAGTTCTAGGATGTCTCTTTCTTTTTTGTTAAAATGCAAAGGGAATTCATCTCTATGCATCTTCCCTAATGCACATCCATCACATTCCAGTTTGATATTATGTAAAGCAGGAAGACCATCGACCATACCTTTCTTTTTTAGTAAGATGAGATCTTGTAAATTGAGATGTCCAAATATCTGATGCCAGGGATTTTCAGTTGTTGATGCTGCTGCAACCATCGCTTGTCGTGGCATGCTCCTTGCATCCAGTCTGTACAAATTCCCCACGCGTACTCCTGTTGCAACTGTCTCCAATTGGCTATCCTGAATGACACATCCATTCTTGAAGAATTGCACCTGCATGTCCTGGTCTGTTATCATAGAGACAGAGATCAGATTCTTTTTAATTCCTGGAACATATAAAACATTTTTGAGATGTTTGATGTCGCCACTAGGTAGCTTCACAGGAATATCCCCACAACCTTTGATCTCATACCCACTGTCATCTCCTAAGTAAATTTTTGATCCACATGCAGACCCTTCAAGAAACTCAAAACAATCTTTATTACCGGTCATATGCGAGGATGCGCCAGAATCGACGTACCATATATTATCCTCATCTCCTTTTGATGTTGAAAGTGCACAGTCGATTGTGAATAATCAAAGATCATGGCTGTGGTCATCCTCTTCTCCAGCAAAACACCCCTGATGTTTCCTCTGTTTGCCTTTTCTTTCATCCGCCTGCCTCTTATAGCATTCTTTAATCTGGTGGCCAAGCTTCCCACAGTAAAAACATCTCTTAACATAATTATCAGTTAAGAGATGCTGTGGTTGTTGATGCTGATGTTGGTGCTGATGCTGCTTTCCTATGTACTGTCGCCTCTTCGCCATCAGAGCTAAGTCATTGCTCTGAGTTTTCAGATTCTGTCTTCGTTCCTCCTCCTGGAGCAGAATCACTGTCAGGTCATCAAACGAGGGGGCTTTCTCTCTTGCTGAAAACCCTGAGATGAATGTCTGATATTCATCAGTCATTCTGTTCAGTGTAAGTGTAACCAGATCTGAATCTGATACCTTCTCTCCAATGGCTCCTAATTTGTCTCTCAGATCCTTAACTCTGGCCATGAATCCACCAAAGGATTCATTCTCATCCATCTTTAATGCAAACAATTTTCCCTTGAGTGCCAGAACACGATTTGTGTTCTGTGTCTCGTACAGATTCTAGATTGTGGTCCATATATCCGCGGCCGACTTGCAATCTCTGATATGGGGGATAATGTTGTCTTTGATAGACATCTTCAGTATGACTTTCACCTTTGTTTCTCTCTTATCCCAATCTTGTTCTTGGGCTGGTGTTCCAATTCTCTGCTCATTTCCCAAGACGATCAACCATGCATTCGCACTCTCCAGCAAAGTTTGCATTTTGAACTTCTAGTTAGAGAAGTTCGTTCCGTCGAGCTTGCCAGACTCGTGGAGGTATGATTCCAAATTGTTGTTCATTTTCGCCTAACTGAACACTCCAATCGACCACCATCGGGCAAGTCCGATCTGCTGCCACTGAACAGATTAGGAACTTCACTGTGCCACCACCGGGCAAGTCCGATCTGCTGTCATCGAGCAAATCACGAACTTCACTGTGCCACCACCGGGCAAAACTGATCTGCGTCCACCGAACAGATCATAGAGCTTTGATTCGCCGCCACCGGGCAGGTCCGATCTACTACAACGGAGCGGATCACAGAACCTCAATTCGCCACCACCAGGAAAATCCGATCTGCTACTACCGAGCTGATCAAGGATCCTCAATTCGCCACCACTGGGAAAATCAAATCTGCTGCCACCGAGCAGAATCTCCACGTGCCACCACCGGGAAACTCCTGATCTGCAACAAAAAATTGCAGATTTCCAGAGAGAAAGAGGTTGGCTCTATGGCGCTTTGAACAGCTACAAATCTGCTCCAATTGCGGAAAAGACAAAATTCACGAAGTGCACGAAAATTGGCGCGCTTAGCAGGCACGGTTCGGCGCCAATTCAGTTGTTTCTTTTATGGCTCGCTTTTCAGGCTCAAAAGAGCGCCAATTGGGTCGTCTTTTTGCTAAAAACTAGCACCAATGGCCAATTGGCTCGTCTGTCTGCTAAAAAAGAGCGCCAATCCACTCCTTACCTCTACAGATGTGCAACTAATGATACATCCTCAATTTTTTTTTTAAGGCTACCTCTACCCTAAGCTCTGATACCAAGATAAAAATCAAACTTTGAATTAAAAGAAGGAGTTGCAGCTCACAGGTGTGTACATCACCTGGAGACTGCACTCAAACAAGGAGGAGACTCTCTCTCTCGTTTACTCACACACCATACACGAACGAATATTACATATTAAATACATGACAGAAAAATAGGTAGTTGTAAACAACCTCCTAAATTCTAGGAACTACTCCTAAACTAAGAAGATGCGTTACAACCACATAACCATTTCTCCATTATTTCTAACTCACACGGTGAAACTGGATGCCTTAGATTTCAAGATTAGTGCCCTGGTTTAGCAAGTAGACACTCTCTCACAAAAAATGAGTGTTTTAATCAGTCTCCTTAGGCACACCATTCATCAGGATCCCTCAGTTGCGGGGGAGGTCGTGGAGGAAGCTATAGGCACCAGTAAGGGGAAACGAACCAGTCAACGCACTCCTCAACCTGGGAATTCGACTGCTCCTGCCAACCCGGGTGCTCCTACCAAAGATTATGTCATCCTTAAGCTGTAATGGATTATTAGCTTCAGTTTGCTATTTCTGTTATGACTTGTTTTTGTCTCTGATCTCAAGGTTACTGGTCGATTTTCCTGTTTTCACATGTCTTTGTCTCTGATGTCCCTATGGCTTTATTTCTGTCTTTCTATCCAGTCGTCGGAAAGGGCACATTGTTTTGCAGTCTCTAGCCCTTCTATGTGCTACCTTGCGCGGTATGCCTTGGGGTCGATAGACAAAGTTTTAGCGGCTCATGAGCATTGTAATCGGGCAAGAAAGCTTCTCTTTAGTCTGTCCGAGCAGACCATTTTGTACCTTATGTATTCTATGAATTAATATAAAAATGTTGATTTACACAAAAAACAACAAAAAAAAAGAATATGCATGTGTTCATAATAGCATGGGAGCAGAAGTTGAATGCAAGGTTGTTAATAAATTTGATTCAGATTTGAAGTTCATTGAAGAATGGATTCAAAAACCAATAGAAAAAAATTGATGTGAGTCTTAAAGCAGCAGCTGGAATAAAAGAATTGAATGAAATGGTGAATATTGATCTTGAGTGTGCAGATTATAGGAAAAAGTAGCAATACTTGATGATGAAAGTGAAAATAATGATATGGATGTTTTTGAAGACAAAGATGAATGCATTGAAACCATTTTTCAGTAATGGGGTCAAGAAGAGAAAAGATTATGCTATCAAGAATATGGCAGAAAGAAAGTGAGGAATATGAAGTGCAAGAAGCAGAGAAAATAAGAGAGTTTGAAGATGCATGGTCGTGGAAACAATCCATGGTTGAACAAATATTTGAAGAGGAAGATGTAGTAGACAAGGTCAAATTATGTTTCAACACAAATTCGAGAAAAGTGAAAGAAAAATTGCAGCAACAACAAGTAAAGGAATATGGAGCCTACAACAAGAAAGTTCAATAGAGAATGAAGGAATTTCGAGGATACAAATATTGGGAGAAGAGAAAAAGAAAATGCAAAATAGTAAAAGTTTTGAGTTATTGTAAGCCTAGTTGAGACATAGACCAACAAACATGTTTCAATGATAATTGAGTTAAGTCATGATTGAGTTATGTTGAGTCATATGGTCGTAATTAAGGGTAGTCTTAGAAATTGTAATTACTCCCGCATGAGGAGTTGGCTAAAATTAGAGAGTCAGTTAACTAAGTGTTGATTCAAGTCGAGTGAGGACGAAAAGTTAAGTGCAGTCCATATTTAGAGTGTGAGTTAACTAAGTTAAGTGTATGTGCATGTCAAGATATTTTAGGAGAGTCGCTAGTCGAAAAGGTTTAAATTCCCTTCATCGAGTTCATTGTAAGTAGAATCAAGTTTTGTGTGATCAATAGAAGAGCCACAACTCTTGTGTTATGTGTTTAAATTTGTGTTTTGTCTCTTATGCCTTTCCAACAACATTATTGTCGCTACAACCCAATATTAAGCTCGATGACCATAGCCTACCATTCAAAACTATGATGCTTTCCCGTGCCTAATTACAGTTAGTAGTATAATTACAACATGTGCAATTTTCACAATTGCATACTTAGTTGCTAAGGATCTCGGTCATGTATTGTAGATTTTCTTCTACCACACAAGAATATATCATTGCGAGGATAATATCCAGAATCACTTCTTATGCTGAGAGTATTTGAAAGTCCATTCCACATAAGATTTCAGTAGAGTTATTATTCGATTTAGGGCTAAGATTGCAGTGAGTGGAAATTTATCCACTAATTAACATATGTTCCTACTTATGTAAGCTCGAGACTGGTAATTTTGTTCTTTCATTACGTAGGAATATAGATATTTTTATGTACAACACATAATTCATTATGGGCTTTTCCCTTTTCAAAAGTCAAAGTTAAAGTTCAACAACTAACATGGGAATTCACATGGAGAGCTAAGTTTAAGTGTGCAACTAGCTTTTCAATAAAAAATATATTACACGCAATATTTCATCCAACATGATATAAGCATTGCTAAGATACATAATCAACAACCATGTTTCCGATGTGAGAATAACCATATCACACATCATCCATCATAAGCTAATGGTACTATCTAAATTCAATAACAGAGACATAAACTCATTGTATAAATAATCATGAGAAGTACTTATCTCAGATGAAGTTGGGAAACTGAGTTTGGGACATCAACTCTCCACCCAACTTAATTCAACTGCATCCAAGTCTTTCTTGCAGTTGTCACCCCCAAGCCAGATTCCAAGGCTTGAGAAGGTTGCTTAAAGGGAAAAACCAAATATGTTAACCGAACTAGGGACTCCAAAGGTCCAATCTACCTCCACCCTTCAACTACCATAAGTAATGAGCGAAGCAAGGGAATCCAGAGGTTTATTCCCTCCACCCTTCAGTCATAAAATGGCTCAAGCATAGGATAGTCTAGGGAATCTAAAGGTTTGCTACCTCCACCCACCAATCAATAAGGGAGTCCAGAGATATGACTCTCCATCCTCAATCAACGACAAGGAATCCAAAGGCTTCACTTCCACCCTGAATTAGTTTACCATAGAGGTTCCACCCAATGAAAGGAATCTAGAACTTACTGCCAAAATAGTGAAGCAAGAAAAGGAGAATTGGAATTTTCTTCTTACTAGGAATCTAGGGAACAACATCTGCCCTAGCTATCAAAGGAGTCAAGAGAAGACCATCTCCACCATTTAGCCCCAATGAATCCAAAGAATTGCTATCTCCACCTGAAGGAATTTCCACTAGTTCTCCTTTGGCTCAACTGAGATATATTTCCTTTCTTACGGGAGTTATAGATGTGCAGGACTATAATGACTTCAGTTGTCTATAAAATAGGCCTCTATAGTCTGTTGCATAACATACAAAACTTACTAGCAACCCTCCAGGAAAACTACACTAGCGACCATGAATTTCAAGCACAAGTTCTTGGAGTTCCAAGTTTTTTATTCCACCATGTTTTGGACTATGTCCTTCACGTTGATTGTGGTCTTACCCTATCATTATTGCATTGACATTTCCTCCACATCCCCTGCACTAGTGATTTTATCCTTACACCATTTTCCATGATTTATTTCTTTCGTTCGTTGTTTTCTGCTCCAATTCCCCTCAGCTCCTGCGTTTTTCTTCTCCTCCTCTATTTGAATTCTCCTTTGACCTTCTTCCTACACTCCTCTGCCTATTCATGTAACTCCAATTCCACTTCCTAGTGGCTATTTTCCAGTTTGGCTTGAATTATTTGGACCAATCAACGATGCTCCACACGTCTCTTTGTGTCCAGTATTTTTTGTTGGTTAGCCTTGTCATCCTTGATCTGTTTGTGTCTGCCTACCAGAACCTCGCAAGCCAATCACCATGGTGACACTTAATATTTTGTCCCTTGCCGGCCACATGTCAGCCTCCATGGTTGTAGTAAAAACAAAATATATCCCAAGAAATAATCCTTCTCATTCCCCAGAATATGTTTCCCTTAGCTCAACCCATATATATATGTGTGTGTGCGTGTGTATGTATATGTACACACACACACACACACACACACATAATAACAATTTGGGGAGTGAAACCCTAATAACCCTAAGGGTTTATTTAGAGGAATAATTACCTAAATGGCTAACCCTCGCTCTAAATACATGCAATGATCATTACCCTAGACATAAAGGTAGAGGTGTTAATAAAGTCTTGGTAATTTGTTAAGTGAAATAAAAAGAAAGAAAGAAAGAAATGGGTATGGCAAAGATTTAAAGAAGATCAATGCATTGATTCCACCAACACAAAACCATTGTGCCCTAGTAACATCAGTTGCAGGTGAGACTGGAAGAATTACAATTTAATTGCAAAAGAAATACCAAAATTATCCATGTAAAAACAATCATTTCAATTAAGCCCAATTGCAAAGCAAAATTGAAAGATTAGAAGAAGAATAGACAACCAAAAACCTAATAGAGCATAGGGTTTTAATTATCAGTCTTAACAAATAATGCTATGAGTATATTAAATAACAAGAGCCAAATTGTATAGTTGAAAGTTAGGTAGAGTCGCCACTAGAGAGGCAGGGTGGTGAGGTGCTTCGGTTGTTCCCAGATTGCATAGCATAAACAATACTCTTCCAAGCTCGAGAAATTACATAATGAATTATAGTCTAGCTCTTTTTGTCCAAATGGTAGACCCTACCAGGACACACCATAGATTTGTCCATAATTGATCCAGATCGTCGATCGCGTGAATTATCTATGTAGCCAAAGAGGTGGAGCCATGTGATTGGGGAGTGGGCACAAGCCAAGCACCATAAGCCACCATTGTTAACATCGAAAGGAAAAAATAATATATGAAAAGGAACTATGTATGAAATAAGCATGCACCATAGGAGTTCAAGCATTATAATAATAAAAGTAGTGGAGTTCATTAATGAATGAGCATAGTGTGATCACATAAGGTTTTAAAAGGGGAACAAGCCTTCATATTTTATTGGAATGTCCTGAACTAGATTGAATCTTCAATGCATACATGAAATAACTTCAATAAATACAAAAAAATAACTCATAACAATGTAAAGACCTCCTACTACTAATAAGGGTTAAGGCATTAAATTAACCTATAGATGACCATATATACTTAGGATATTGGACAAGGTCATTACAATAAGAAAAATAGTATGGTTCTAAGGTTATAAACGTAGAAGGAGGTAATAAAACCCCAAATCAGTGCATCAACAATTATGGTGAATCTGGTTAAGGATCAACTTAAATCATAGAAAAGGTTTCACCAATGAATATATATCTATATATATACAAAATTTACAAAAGTGAAAAATGATCGGGTTTATCACAACCCCTCCCCCTCGTTTGGGGAACACCGTCATCGGTGTTTTAAGATTGTATACAACAAAAACAAAACATGTTGAAAATAAACATACTCTTTATGGAGCTTTATATACACAACCCTATACAACATTTAAATGTTATTTACATTTGCTTCAATTAGCAAACAAAAAAGGATATGTTTCCCACATGTGATCAACCCTTTCCCATGTGGCATCCTCGGGCCCAAAGTGTCTCCACTGTACTTTGACTTATTCTATTGCTTGATTCTAGAGCATGAGCTTCCTTTGGTCTAGGATGCATAATGGTTATGTTTGGAACTCTCCCTCTGGTTCCACCTATAAGACAAACCAATCAATAACATGATTATCATCTCGTACATATCATTTAAGCAAGGAAACATGGAAAACATCATGAATTTTCAATGATGTAGGTAAGGCCAATCTGTAGGTTACTATTCCTATCCTTTCAAGTACTTCAAAGGGTCCACAGAACCATGGTGCCATATTAGCACAAAATCGAATCTTCAAGGAACTCTCCTTGGGTCTATTGCGCAAATATACACACTCCCAACATGGAATTCTTTGTGCACTCTATGCTAGTACACATAACTCTTTTGTCGGTCCTGAGCCACCTTTAAATTTCTCTTGATGTTCTACATTTATTGTTCCATTTCCTTCAACATCTCAGGACCAATTAGGACCCCATTCAATGGATCAATATAGTTGATAAGAGTATTGTAACTCCTCCCATATAGTGCCTCAAATGGGCTCATCTTCAGAGATTATTGGTACCCATTATTGTATGCAAAATCTAGAAGTGGAAGGAATTATTCCCACTTCTTTGGCTGATGTATCACATACATCTTCAACGTGTCCTCAAAGATCCTATTTGTCCTCTCTATTTTCCCATCTGTTTGTGGATGATAAGTTGTATTGAAAACCAATTATGTCCCAAAGTCCGCAAATAGTTCCTTCCAAAACCTTGAAGTGAATTTGGCATCTCTATTTGAGATGATTTTCTTGGGAACTCCATGCAGTCTCACAATCTCCCAGATGAATATTTGAGTCACTTCACTAACTGAATTTATGGACTTGACTGCTACAAAGTGAGCTACCTTGCTCAACTTTTCAATTACCACCATGATTGCATCATGATTCCTAGATGTTATGGGAAATATTGTAATGAAATCCATGGAAATTATTTTCCCATCTGTTTGTGGATGATAAGTTGTATTGAAAACCAATTATGTCCCAAAGTCTGCAAATAGTTCCTTCCAAAACCTTGAAGTGAATTTGGCATCTCTATTTGAGATGATTTTCTTGGGAACTCCATGCAGTCTCACAATCTCCCAGATGAATATTTGAGTCACCTCACTAACTGAATTTATGGACTTGACTGCTACAAAGTGAGCTACCTTGCTCAACTTTTCAATTACCACCATGATTGCATCATGATTCCTAGATGTTATGGGAAATATTGTAATGAAATCCATGGAAATTATTTCCCATTTCTATTTTGGAATGGGCATATGCTACAATAAAACTATTGGGTGCTGGCATTCAACCTTCACCTACTTGCATTCCATGCACTTCGCTACCAAATCAGCTACCTCTTTCTTTAAGTCAGGTCGGTAATAAAAAAAAATTGATGTTTGTGAGGGTCCTTTTGTATCTTGGATGGCCAGAATATGGCTTGGCATGAAACTCCTTTAATACAAGTTTCTTCAAGTCACTGTTATTTGGCACATAGACTTTGTTCTTGAATCTAATTAAGCGATCTCCTCTAAGGTGATATTCCTCGTTCTTTTCACCCTCACAAGGTTGCTATAACTTTTCATTTATCTACCAATACTTTTCATCATGATATCCCACATTTTTAATTTTCTCTTCAATATTGGTCCCATAAGAACTTATGGATGCTAGGTGGTTCATTTGAACTCTTCTTCTAAGTGTATTAGTGACCTTATTTTCCTTAACCTTGAATTAATTTCAATGTCACATTCGCTAAATATTTCCAACCACCTAGCTTGTCTTGCATTTAATTTAGGTTGATTTAAGAACTATTTCAACCCTTCATGATATGTCATTAAAGTAAATATTCTATTGAGGAGGTAATACCTCCACATTTTCAATGCATGGATAATGGCAGCTAGCTCCAAGTCACGGGTCACATAATTTAGCTCATGTTCATTCAACTTTCGTGACTCATAACAAACCAATTGCCATTCTTGCATCAACACTCCACCAAGTCCCTCCTTGCAGAAATTGGTAGAAACCACGAAGTCCCTGTCTAGATCTGTAATCCTCAACATTGGTGCATTGATGAGCAGTTGTTTCAATTGGTCAAAAATTGTTGCACACTCAGTTTTCCACTCAAACTTCCTTCCCTTTTCTTGCAAGGTGATGATTGGGTGGCCTATCTTGGAGAAGTTTTTAATAAACCCCCTATAGTAACTTGCTAATTCCATAGATGATCTCACTATGACACATTCCTTGGTGTTGGAAGCTCCATTATGACCTTGATCTTTTCTGGATCAACTATTATCCCTTCCTTATATCCAAATAATGAATATAAGATTGGAAGAAATCACACTTACTCAACTTTGCATAAAGCTTATGTTCCCTTAGTAGTTGTAGTACTGCATCCAGATGCTCTTCATGCTCCTCCTTAGTCTTCGAATGGACCAATATGTCATCAACAAAGACAACCACAAATTTATCCATATAAGGGCGCAACACTTTGTTCATTAACCACGTAAAAGTGGTAGGAGCATTAGTAAGTCTAAAGGGCACTACTACAAATTCGTAATGCCCATACATCATTCAAAATGTTGTCTTATGGATATCTTCCTCCTTGATGCACACTTGATGATATTCTGATCTCAAATCGATTTAGGAGAAGACTGATGCTCCTCTTAACTTATCAAATAAATCATCGATGTTGCTCCTAGCATCAAATTTATTAAATCTTCCTACATGTTGATGCACATGACCTTTTCAGGTGGATTGAATTTTTGCTAAGATCGGTCTGGATTGGTTGAGGTTGCACCTTCTCTTTTATCTGTAGTTTTCACTTTCCCTACTTTCTTATGTGTAATGTTCCTTGCTCGAAGACTCCGAAATTTCCCTTTTTAAATTCTTGAGTGGCTTAAGACTGTCTTAGTGGGGGTTTCGTCAAACAATTAGAATGTATATTGTTGTAAGTGCATTTTTACTTATTTGTGACTGAATTAAACACATGTTGCTAGGAAGTATGCCCATTAAGACAATTTAGAGACAATGGTATGGAACTAAAAATAAACCTAGCTAGTAATGCACTACTGGTAATGATAAAGACCAACATATGATCATCATTTCTTCAATGTGCACCCTCAGAAAATCTAGAGACAGTGGTATGGAACTAAAATAAAACTAGCTAGTAATGCACTATTGATAATGATAAAGACCAACATATGATCATCATTTCTTCAATGTGCACACTCAAAAAATCGCTAGTCACTTACCCATGATATACAACAACTATATAAACACTTTACAATCATGAAATCTACTCAAGAATGAATACAAGAGATTTGGCCCACAACTGATATAAAATTGCATCTAAACCATAGATGTGTTGAAAATGGAATCAACTCATCCTTAATCATTTATATCAATCATAACTCACCAAATACACCAACCATTAATCAACTTGGTAACAGGAAATTATAATGCACATAATAGAGAGGAACTTGGTTTGTTATTTCGACAAAATATACTTCAGAATGTCGGAACACTAGTGGAGTAGCTACAACAGTCACTTTATCAAAGATAAGGCACAAAATGATGGTGAAATTGTCCCTCTACATCAAGAATATCAGTCCCACTCACCAGTTAACTATGTAGTTCATTTAGGTTAGCAATTTAGCTAAAATATAACCAATTCAACCACATGAGATAACACTTTTCTTAGTCCTTCGTGGATTATAAACTTAACCCTCATAGCAAGGAATATGTAGCCTTGAATAGTTGATATATCAACTCTCCTGATGAATACAGATTCGACCTCAAGCTAGGAAAGACAAAACATTGAAAACACTCCTATAAATTCATCTTCAAATATGGGTATGAATATGCCTCTTGGATCACACCCCTTCTTGGCTAAAAACATATTGACTCGTCCTCCTAGAACACCTCTTAATTTTTGGCGCAATTTCTGAATGTAACTCATTCTCTTCCCTGGATTGTTGCAGCCCCCTGAAAACAAATAAATTCAAACCTGTTGAAGAAATGAAATCAGCCCCTGTAAATGTAATTGTTGCACAAAAATTGCCACCTTGACATTATGCAATTAATGTGAGTCTATCACCATTCATACCTTCCTCCTTTGCAAGTCTTAAACCTCAGTTCTTCATATCAAGCCTTGAAAATAAGAGAAAGACCTTAAAAATCTAAAACTCTGGTTCCACACTTTCTCTTAGCATTACCTGCGGTCTCGCACCTATTGGTCATGTCCCCTGCACACTTAACCGCTCTGTCTCTGTGTTATGGGTGCGGACCCTTGTAAAAGTTAAAAAGATGCAAGTACATTCTTAAAAACTCACTTTGAGTCATTTTTGGAAGCTTCTAGAGGGAATCTTGAGGTGGCAAGTTCTCTCCTTAAAGGTTCATGCATCCCATACCTTAAGGAGCTAACCCCTTGATGTGAGGAGCTTATCCCTTTGAAGGAGGACTCTATCCCTTCATAGGTGGACCTGTAACCTCCTTCCTATTGCACTATAAAATGAAGCATTGGGCTGGTTACTTGGGAGGTTGAAAGCTGAATATTTTGAGGTGAAATGCTTGCTGGAACTTAGTCCATTGACTTTTGAGAGGAGAGATTAATACCTTTGATCTCATTTGGAAGAGAGTGAAGCTTGTCAAAGAAGAGAGCAGATTCCTGTGGACCTGGGAAGAGCCTGTATAGCATCAAGGCACCAAAGGTTGTAAAGTTCGTCTATTTCAAAGTTAATACAATCAAGTTTATTTTTCTCAATAAGCTGTGTTTTATGGTTTATTTCATGAATTCCTTGATCGCCATGATGAACATGATTTATTATATTGAGCTATGCAGGTGTTATTTGATGTGTGCTTGTTTGTGATTGCAGGTTCTTAAAAAGAAACTCTTTCGGAACTGTTGGAGCATGGCTGCCACAAACTAGCATTGGACTTAAGGTAGGGTCTAAAACACCTCTTTAGTTTTTATTAATGAATTGTAATATGTTTAGAGAAAGATAGATTTGCTTGTCCTTCTTGTTGCTAGATATCTATTGATACTAGGGAGATCGGCCTTGTCCGCAAGATCGATTTATCTGGCCAACAAATTGGAGACTCCGCTGGGGAAGTGAGTTTGGTTTTTTAATTTTCCTTTGTCTTTGACTTGAGAAACCTGTTTTTGTTTATGGTTTTTGCTTGATGTGTGTTGCATTGGGTAGTTTTTAGGTTCTGGATTGTTTTTTGTTTTTTCAAAATTTTCAAGTGGACCGCACGTTCTGTTTATAATACAATGCGGACATCTCCGCACTGTTACTTTACTGCACAGAGCGGTACCGCATCTGGTTATACTGGAAGCCTGCGGACCCTGTCAAAATTTTTGAAAAACCTAAAATCTTTTCGTCTAGTTAAGTTTAGGATTAGTTTATTACTTTTAGTCTCTACCCAGATCTACATATGTCCTGTCAAAAGTCTCTTGTGAGTAAGTTCCATTGGTGTTTTTGTTTTAGATGAATTTCTAGAAGTTTTGCATGCCTGGATTAGTTTTCACTCGGTCTCTGTAGTGACCCAAAGATTAGAAGCCTGAGAAACCTTAGATCATCCTGGTATCTTTTGTCTTCTTGATGAGTCTGGCTAGTTTGCGAAATCTTCCCTTGGTGAGAAATAGATTTCATTTCTCTTTGCAAATCTTTGAATGAACTTAGTCATAAGTTGTGAATTTCATTTTTATAAAAGAAAATATCGCTGGGTGTTTTTTGATTGATTTGTTATTATGAACGGATTAATCCTTAGTTTACTGAATAACTAAGCAAAACGTCCTCAAAAACATTTCAAGCTTTTATTTCGATTAGGTTTTTAGAAGTTTCTTAGATCTCAAGATTAGTTTTTCATAGTTTTGAGTGCTTTCTAGAAATTATAGAATCTCTTTTGAAAGAATTGTTTTTTGTAGTTTTGAGTGTTGAAAAGAAAAGAGATTTATTTTTCTGAGCATAATTAGTAGTTTCATTTTGAGTTTATTTAAAAAGACAAAAAGTGTTTCTTTTCATTTATATGTTGAAGGAAAGATTTGTTTTTCAAGGAATTGCATTCTCAATTCTTTCTTTTAGCTAGAGATTCATTGAAAGGAAAAATGAATTGTTTATCATTTTAGGTGCATTTTTTAGTGTTTTTGGAGTCGAGTCTTCACACCATCAAAGCTTTGTCTCCATACCTATTGACTTAAGAAACAACCAATAAAAATAATGCTTAATTAAAATTGATCTAGCAATCTTTTTATTTCTAGGGCTCTTATCACCAATATAGCTTAGGCTAGTATCTTAGAGTAGGGAGTAATTAACTCTCCAAGATAGTTAAAACAAACAAGTAGCTATATCTTGCGGTAGGAAATAAATCCAATTGTAATTGATATAATCTGGGAAGCTCCTCTGAAAGGAGTCAATCATGAGATCATATCCGAACCTTTGAGATAATCAAGTCTGTCTCATTGGGAAAGATAGCAGATTTGTGCATATTAAAAACGACAAACCTCGGATTAACCATTGTCAAGGAGCCTGGGGTCACTTGTTGGTAAACCTCGGATTGATCATGTCGAGGAGCCTTCGAGGGGATTGAGCTTTGTTACTCTGCCCTTGCACGTAGATCGTATTGTAGGCTGTTCCCCTAGTTGTATTTGTTACTGTTGGTAACCTTAGTGACCATAATCTTAAGATTCTTTCCCAAGGTGATGGTGAAGGACGGGTCCCACTGTACCTGGAGCAGACGTCGACTAGACTCACTTGGACCCTCTGGAGGCTTCTCTTCACTCGAGATGGTTTTGTGAAGAAACTTGCGCCAGTCTGTTTCATTAAGCAGGTTGTCGGGGTAACTATTCCAACCGCCATTTCTTTATTGAATGCTGTGACGTTGGATTTCATCACCAACTAGTGTTTTCAGTACGGAAAGTTATTGTTTGTGTGTGGTTTGAACTCTTAGATTTTTTAGGTGTGTGATTCAACTGTTTGGTTCTTTAGAGACTTTAGGTGGTTTTATTGAGATTTTCTTTGTTTGCGTGTGAAGTAATTAAATATTTAATCATGGCTGAATTACCGAGAGAATCCCATAGACTTCGGGGGCAACCTCCAGAATATACACCAAGTCAACTTGAAGGGCTACGAGCTCTTGTATCACCTAGTGACAGTAGAGTTGGGTCACCAAAAGCCGAAGAATCATCTTTAATTATTCACCCTGATTATCTAGTTCAAGCAACAGAGTATATTTCTGAACCAATTTTATTTTCCGAAGTTACTGGTAGTATTTCTCCTACTAGTGAATTAATTGAGGAACTTGAAATTTATGAACCTGAAACTGAACCTGCTGCTACTCCATCCTCAGGATTTGCTTCTCCAACTTGTAGTGGTCCTGGTTCACCTAGGGTAGGAAGTGTCATTACCCAAAATCTTCCTTCTGGACTCATTTCCATTGAAGAACTTGTTAGTCTAGACGAAGATACAACTCTCCCTGAAAATCAACCAACTTTAGAACTTAGGGAGCGTGAATCAATCTTCTACAGTACTTTTAGAAGTGACATTTGGTATGTATCATTGACGAACTTTTTAGAAAATCCAGGTCTTGCTTTTTCACCACCTCATATTCCTTTTCATCCTACACCCAAAGGTTATTATCCTCCTTCAAATATGTCAAAACGGTCATCCATGTTTTCCCAAACACCGGATCATCCAGGTGGATGTTGGTGGCCACCCACCTATCCCATTTGGACCCCCACAATTGTCTCTTTCAGCTTTTTCAGTTTCCTAAATTGTAGCACAGTTTACTATTTTTAGCAGTTTTTCGGGTTCTGAACTTCCGGAGCCGTTTTGAGGCCCTAAACGACGTTTTTTGGGAATCTGGGGAACATGGGTCCATGGACCGATGTTC
>APFE031480309.1:0-31540 GCA_000404065.3 Pinus taeda | reverse complement strand
ATCATACGCGTCAAACGGAGATTGTATGCCAAAGTTACGACCCCGGGAAATTGATGTACCAATTTACCCAAAACGGGGCCCACAATTTGGTGTTTCATCTTCTAGGGTTAGGTTTTGGAATTTGAAGGGTTTTCCATTGTTTCTCAACAATAAATAGGCCTTCGAGCCTCATTGTAACACAGTTCGGAACAGTTCAGAGGCATGTATCCGCCACATCTCTTCTCAAAGATAAGCTACCATCGCCCTAGCTGGTTTCTTTCCATTTCTAGTTGTAAGCATATTTCGATATTTTCCATTAATGAAATGAAGTATTATTTCCGCTGCATCTCTTTATTCATGGTTATCGCATCTCTATATTTATGGTTATCTCTGTAATCTATTGCGTTCCTCTTTAAATCTGGATCACCGGAAGCATTTTTATATGGCGGTCCTTCTGTTCCTTCTGGGTATCAGTCACTTTCTGGTACTTTTTCCGGAGCATCTCCTGAACCCATTGAACATGGAATATCAACTGGTAATAACGGAACTCAACCGTTGAGCGTAGAAGAAATTCTTATGATGTCTGGTGCTATTCTGAATCCACAACCTCAATGTAGTCAGTTACCGCCTAGAGGCCAACCTCAAGGTAGTCAGTTACGACCTAGAGGGCAACCTTAAAGTAGTCAGTTATTGCTTGGGGGGCAACTGCAAGGTGCTCAATTACCGCCTGGGGGGGCAACCTCAAGGTAGTAAAATACCGTATGGGGGGAAACCTCAAGGACAGTACATACCTTCGGGATAATACATACCTCAAGGTCAACCTCAGACTCAGTATATACCTCAAGGTCAACCCCAGTATCAATATATACCTCAAGGTCAACCCCAATTTCAGTATGTGCCTCAGGGTTATCAACCTCAAGGTCAGTACCCAACTCAAGGTTTCTAACCACCTTCTGGTCAACCATTTGTACAAGGAGCTGGAAATGTACCTTTCAATTATCAGCCCTACACTCAACCTGGTTATGGTCCCCAATATGCTCAACCTTTTATGGGTCCATACCTCGGAATGAACATGGTGTGTGATCCATCTCAAACTCAATATATTTTGCAGCCTAATGTGCAGTTATCAAGTCAACTTGGACAACCTTTGGTTTCTGGTCCAACCCAGCAACCTGTCCATTCTACCATTCAAACTTCTACACCTGGTGTAGTTCATCAGTCTGGGCCTAGTTCGCCTCGAACTCTGCCTCAAACAACTGCTGCAACTACTGCAACTTCTGTTCAATCTACCCCACCTACTTCTGGAGTATCGAAAGCTCTGGTTTCTACTGTTCCTGCATCAACTCCTCAGACCTCTTTACCACAGTCTGGGCCTACAATTCAGACTTCGGTTCAGATGCTTGTAGGACAACCTGGTCCAAGTACGGTTGTCACAAGTCAATTGCAATTCACTTATCAACCGTACTAGGGACAGTATCAATACGGTCCTGCTGTGCAAAACCCAGTTTATCAGTATCAACCGTACCCTGGATATACTTATCAGCAACCTCAACAACCCCAGTTTGTTTTGGTTAATCCTGGTTTTCCGAGAGGATATAATATTCCTAATGCAAATCCAATTCCAGGTTATCCTGGATATCCTCCTCCTAGAGCTGGTCTTGTGACCCAAGGTTTTCGAGACCCTAACCGTCAGTTACCTTTTATTGCAACTTTGGATTTACCTGATTTGTCGCACCTTATGAATGATCCAATTTACTATCTTCCGTATTGGCCGCCAATGTCTAATAAGTTTTCCAGTGGTATCCTGAAGTTTGAGGGTACGTCAGGAGAAGATCCGTCAAATCATGTGATGACTTATCACCTCTCGTGTGCATCCAATTCCATTATAGATGATTCAATTCGCTTACGTCTTTTTCAACGCACTCTAATTGGTCTCGCTGCTAAGTGATACATTGAGTTACCACGAACCTATTTTTACAATTTTAGTCAGTTAGCCACTTCATTATTAACTCATTTTCAGTTGCCTATCAGATATGACAATGGCACGGAATTATTAACTTCATTAAAACAGACAACGTCCACATATATTTAAGATCATATTCATGAATGGCGATGTCGACGAAGTTTAATGAAAGTTTTTATCCCGGATCAAATTTTGGCAGAATGGTTTGTTAAATCATTATTACCTAAAATCACTGAGGATGTAGCTAAGGCAAGAGTTGTTACTGAAGAGCAAGTAATTGCTTAGGCTCAGAACCTTGACCTCGTTTATACACAGTTGGGTACTTTACATGAAAAAAATCCCCGATCTTCCGAAACAAAATCATGCCGCTGATGGTATGATTGGTTAAGTTAGTACCAAAAGTAAGAAGAAATCTGCAAAGAATTCTTCTCCTATTATAACTTTACCAGATTCCCTGACAGGAGAATCTTCCGCTGAAATTCCTGCCGATATTCATGTCGTAGAATCATCTACGGCCAAATCAAAATCCGGTGGTAAAAAGAATGGGAAGAAGAAAAATAAACAAAACTCAAAAGAGAAACTAGATAAAAATGAACCTACTGATGAGAAACGTAAACCTCGCTATCCTTCTCTCATTTGTGACGAGGAGCATTTTACAAGAGATTGTCCACATCGAGCTGAGGTTTTGAAAATCGTCAAAGGTTCTCAAATGCCTACTGTCTTGAAGGATCCTTTTCCTAATCAAGATAGTAAGATGATAGGTTCTTCCTCAAATGCCTCATAAGAACCCATTATGATGATGTCCCATGTTAGAATTGCTACATGATCGCAAGATTATGGTAGTAAGAATCCTGTTGGTGGTAAGGAAGCAGAATCTTCTAATTCAAACCCATCAACTTCAACTCCTTCTGGTTCTGATCTGCTACAGATCGAGAAACCTAACCCAGACTTAGTAATCAAACCGCCTGCTAAAGGTATACTTTGGAAGTCAGCTTTCAATCCACATGCGAGAGCTGCTCAGAACTATAACATTGTTGAAGATTTAGCTATATCCCCTTCAGCAATGTCGGCTTTGGAGGTGCTGCAATCATGCCCAACATAGCGTAAATTGCTATTGTCTGCTATAGGAGCTATTGATATTCAGGATTCCAACCTTATAATCTTCGATTTAGAAAATAGTACACCTCACTTACCTCATCAAATGGCTTTCCAAATCCCAATATTAGTCAAAAACAGACCTTGCTTTCGGACTGTGATTGATTAGGGAGATTCTATGTGTATTATGTCGATTCAGTGTTGGGGATCGCTTGGTTCTCCTACACTCAATCAATCCCCGACGATTCTAAACGCTTTTGATGGCCGAGGGTTTCATCCTTTTGGCATTTTGCAGGATTTACCTATAGGGGTAGAAGGCAAAAGTGTAAATCTAGATGTGGAAGTGGTTGATGCCCCTCTAGATTACAACATTTTTTTGGGTCGCAGTTGGTCTTAAGCTACGACTGCTGTTGTTTCATCGGTCTTTCGGCTTATTAAGTTTCCTCATAATCGAAAGATCGTTACAATAGACTAGTTAAATTATTTTTCATCTGACCCAGCCTCTTCTGAGAGTATTCAACATGTCAGTAAAACAACTATCCCTTATAAGGATGTTGGGGTGGGATTGATTAAAGATTTTGGTTTACTAGGAACTTTTTCATTTCCTCCTCCTAATGTATCGCCTTCTTTTGCAACCATTCACATGATTTCATTGAACACTATTGCTTTTGATGATCCTTGGATCGTACCTTCCGATTCTGAGGTAAACTCATTTGGTGATGCAATGCCCTTGAGTCCCTTTGAAGTTGCATATCAGGATGTACAGTGGTTTTCCGACTCTTGTTCAACCAAAATCGATCCAATGAATGTGGTCCATGAGGAGTCACTTTCAATCTCAACCTCAGGTTCAACAACTTTTTCTGAGCTTGTTCATACTAATGAGCAAATTCGTGAACTTTTGTCTGTTGATGATTTACCATGGGAAGATCTTCATCATCGATCTTCATTTTTACCTGAGCTTGATCATTTTGAAAATGATTTCTCATCTATTTTTACCGCTGATCATGTCAAAGAACAACAGAGTCCCTTGCAACATCCTGATTTTGATTTGAATTTGGGAAATATTTCTCGAACGATTCCTATTGACATTTCAACAAAACCCGGAATTATTGAAAACATTCATATAGTTGCTTCCTGTATGGACGAGGAAATCCAAAATTATAAAGCCCTATTTCAAGAATTCTGCGACGTGTTTGCCTGGTCATATGAAGAAATGCCAGGAATCGATCCATCAATTGTTGTCCATGAAATTAAAACTTACCTGGATGCTAAACCTGTCCAGCAACGTTTTTGTCAGATACATCCAAGAAACATTGCTGCTATTAAAGCTGAAATTGAAAAATTACTTCGAGCAGGTTTCATTTATCCAATTCCTTTAACGGATTGGTATCGAATATTGTTCCTGTTAACAAAAAGCAAGGAACGATAAGAATATGTATTAATTATAGGAATATTAATCGAGCTTGTCCTAAATACAATTATCCGACCTCCTATATCGATCAAATTATTGATGATTGTGCCGACAGTGAAATGTTCTCCTTTATGGATGGTTTTTCCGGTTATAATCAAATTAACATACTCCCTGCTGATCAAGCTAAAACAACTTTCATTTGCCCATGGGGGACATTTTCTTATTGCAAATTACCTTTTGGATTGAAGAACACCGGAGCAACTTTTCAAAGGGCTATGTCTTATGCATTTCATGACATCAAGCACATAGTGCATCCTTATCTCGATGATTGACATGCTCATTCATTATGTAGAGCTGATCATCTCACTCATTTACGAGCCATCTTTATGAGATGTAGGCATTATCGAATTAGGCTGAATCCACACAAATGTGTTTTCTGTATAGAAACGGGTCGTTTACTGAGATTTGTTGTCTCAAAAGCTGGCATTCATGTCGATCCCTCGAAGGTTGAAGCTATTGTCAAATTACCTTCGCCTTTGACTCTTCGCTAACTCCAAAGTTTGTAAGGGAAAGCAAACTTTTTATGTCGTTTCATTCCTAACTACACCAAGATAACGAAAGGTTTTACCAAGTTGTTGAAACAGAATACTTCATTCCTTTGGGATGAGATAGCTAACAAATATTTTGATGCACTTAAACACGTGTTGATCTATGCACCATTATTGCATCCTCCCAACTACAACCAAGACTACTTTTTGTACCTCACCGCTTCTCATTCCACCATTGTGATGGTTTTAGTTCAGGAAGATGAATTCAACAATGAACATGGGATTTACTATCTTAGCCAAACTTTGAATCCAACTGAGTTTAAATATTTACATGTGGAGAAATTGGCCTTGGCCGCTGTTCAAGCTGTCCAAAGATTTCGTCACTACATCTTATTATGCAAAACCACGGTAATTTCTGACTGTAACCCTATGACGTATATTTTGATCAAACAATTGCTAGGGAGAAAGTATTCCAAATGGATAGTTATCCTGCAGGAATTTGACTTGGAATTTGAAAAATCCAAGGCAAAGAAATCTTTGGTTTGTGCGGAACTGATGTGTGATTTTCTGCGTACTTATACTAAAATTGTGGCGGAAGAACCCATTGTGGATGAATCCTTGTTTCTTATCAGTACTCTTGATCCATGGTATGGAGATATAATTGTCTATCTCCAAACCCAATCTTTTCGGCCTGAAATTTCATGATCCCAGTGAAGGAAAATACGTTTCCAATCCCAACAATACAATATTATTGGAGATACACTCTATCGTCGTGGGGCGGATTCTGTTTTCCGACGTTGTCTAACTCATGAAGAAGCTGAAAGGGTTCTGAATGACTGTCACTCTGGAGCATGTGGTGGTCATATGTCTGGGTATGCACAGCCCAAAAGATATTGCACACTGGTTATTTCTGGCCATCCTTATTTAAATATTGTATCAATGCAGTCCGAAAATGCGAATTGCCAAATTTTTGATCGAAATATGCGTGCTCCACCTGCTCCTTTCGACCCTATAATTGCCGTCGGTCCTTTCGCAAAGTGGGGCATCGACTTTATTACATGTAACCCTCACTCAGCTCGGGGGCATGCGTATATCATCCTTGCGGCATATTATTTTACCAAGTGGGCCGAGGCGATGCCTACATTTTTGGCAGACGGCAAAACTGCTACAATTTTCATTTTCAATCATATAATTGCTAGATTCGATGTCCCTCAAGCGATTATTACTGATCATGGAAGTCATTGTCGAAACATCATGATGACTGAACTAACAGATCAACTTGGTCTATGTCACGATAGTTCTACTCCATATTACCCACAGGCTAATGGTCTGGTTGAAGCAATCAATAAAGTTCTAGTCACTATGATCCAACGAATCATTGGTATTCATCAGTCGAATTGGCATAACATGTTATTTTCAGCGCTTTGGGCATATCGAACCTCAGTCAAAACATCAATTGGTTTCACACCTTTTCAACTAGTTTACGGGTTGGAAGTAGTGTTACCCATTGAATGTGAAATTTCGTCATTGCAAATAGCCATAGAATTACTCCCAGCCACTTTCGAAGACGAGAAACGTTTGTTGTACTTAGCTCAGCTAGATGAGAATTGACGTGATGCTGCATTAGCAATCAAGACTCATGCAAAATGGATAAAAGCTCAGCACGACCAAAATGTTACACCTCGTAATTTTTCGGAAGGAGACCTAGTTTTACTATACGATCAAGCAAACGATAAGCTAGGGGCTGGAAAATTTTTACCCATGTGGCATGGTCCTTTTGTTGTTAAGCAAAATCTGGCAAAAGGGGCCTATGAATTAGTAGATTTTGACGATGTCTCTTTAAGTAGACCCAGAAATGGGCATAGTAGATTTTGACGATGTCTCTTTAAGTAGACCCAGAAGTGGGCTTTATCTGAAAAGATATTATGCTTAAAGTTTGGTGTGGAGATTTTTGTTAGAATAGTTTCTTTATAGCTGGTGTGTTTTAGATTAGAAAGTGTGCCTAGTTTAGAGAGTGTTTTTATCATTATTCATGTTTATCTTGATTTTACTCTTAATATTGTAGATGTCGACGTCTCTTCAAACATACATTGGTTTCACTGATGGTGCTTGTTGTAGTACACGGAATATTTCTTCCGCAGCTTGGGTTATCTATTCACCCTCTGACGAGTTAGTATCTATGCATGGGGTAAGCCTGGGTCAAACAACAAATAATATTGCAGAGTATAGTGCAGTGATTGAGTTATTATCTGAATCCATCTCATTTTGGATTTGGAGTTTGATTGTTAGGTTAGATTCTAAACTCGTTGTATTACAACTTAATAGGGTTTATGCCATTAGAAATCCAGTGTTATTAAGATTATTTTTGAGAGTTCGTCTTTTGGAACGTGAATTTGACTACATTGAATATCAGCGTATTCCAAGATATTTAAACACATTAGCAGATGCAGTTGCTTCTCAAATGTTAAATAGACATTTGCAATAATCAAGATAGTAAATTTAAAAACATTCCATAAACATGTTATATAAGATAACCAGTAATACTGATATATCATAGCATAGAAGTGTGTCAAATATACATCGTCTTCGATCATAGGTTGAAAAACACCTTATGATTGGCAAAAATGATAGTACAAAAAGATATAAAACTTCATATGAGTCTACAAAGGCGATCATCCTATCCCTGATGATGATCACGATAAGAAACCACAGCTCGGGCCGCCCTACAAAGGAACCTCCTAAAAGGTCCTGGGACCCCAATCACATAGCGCTGTAACCTAAGAGTAATATCATCTATACTAGTCTCTGGGATATCTACTGTCAAATGCTCTAGATGATGCTCCAATTCGGTCAGGGTCTCTGCTGATTGGTCCTGTGGGGCCGGTGCTGCTGCAGCGGGGTGTCTTCTCTCATAGGGTTGGAGAGTGGCTGGTCGCTGTGGACCCACATCTGCATTTAAAACTTTTTACTCTCAATTTTGGACGATTTAAAAACAAAAAAAAATTAGTTAAAAATTTAGAAAATGATTTTACCTGAATCATCCCATTGCTCTCCTGGTGGAAGAGCCATGTATGGATCACCACGATAATCCATCCTAGCATATGGAAAGTCCTGAATCACGAAAAGTTGGTTCCCCAACCAACGAAAATACTCAGGTGGAAATCGAACAACCTCTATACCCTCCTTAAGATGACGGGCCATCACTGCAACCCAACGCATAATCCTAGGCTCTTGGGGAAGTCCAGCCTCAACGGAAAGCTGTTGTGGGACCAACATAGGGACCCTCTCTAGGCCAAAGCTCACAACCAAGAAACCATCTCCAAAGTTTTTTAGTTGTCCATTCTTTGCTCTAGTCAGTTGGCCTTTTACATTCACCAACATAGCTTCGCACTAGTTGAAGATGGTGCCTCAGTAACAGTCTACTACCATTCACATTTGGGATATGGTAGCTACATGCAATGTTGTGCTCCCACATAGTTTGGTGACGGTAAATGAAATTACTTTAAGTTCAGGACGGGAGATAGTCTTGATATCTATCCATTTGTCCTCAGTTTGGTCATTACAAAACTCTAATCGGAGACTAGCGACAGACTGACCACCTGGCCTAGTCCCGAATAGAGATAGTCGTTCGCCTCTCTTGGGAAAACTAGTCAAGAAATAAATGTTCTCTGGCTCGATTTGAAGCCGGTGGCCACCAATTATGAAACACTGGTCCTGTGTGCTCCACTTGTCTACTAGCCATTGCAGAAAGTCTATCTGAGCCCTCATGCCAGGTATGGCCCAGAATTTAAATAGTCTGCATGCTTTTAATGCCTGTATTGTAGGTAGATGAATTAATGTGGCTAGATCCACATCTTCGTGTTCCCATTCCCGCCAAATGAGCATTTTGTATATCTACATTGCAAAAAGGCAGATTAGAACATTTTAGTTTCAAAAATTTTGGGTGGAAATGGAAAAAATTGATGTTTTAAAACGAATTTCACGAGGTCTGCACCCGCTAGTTAGGGACAGTGCGTAGGTTCACACTCGTCCTTAGGAGCAGGTGCGGGACTCGGAATTTTTCCTTTGTATGAAAAAGTCGGGCCCTTGCGAGCGATTTTTTAATCAAAATTTTCCCTAAAAAATCAATTTTAAAGCCCTAAAATAAAAATTAAACGGTCGAAATGCAAGATAGAGATGATGTGGATTGCTTGGAGCTGATGGTTTTCGATTCCAACGATTGGATTTTCCGCAATCTTCACAGGAAGTTTCTTACCAAAAACTCTTACTTTTCACTTTGAAGTCAAACGGTAAAAATGAATTTACAAAAGCCCTTTTTATAAGCTTTTTTGAATAAATGAATTTTTAATTTGTTTATTTTTCACTTAAAAAATGTAACTTTTGATGCATTTTTATTTATTTTAAACAAGTATGAATAATGTTTTGAGTTTTTGTGCAGAATATTGGATATTAGGAGGAATTGATCATTTTCAACGAAGAGCATACTTTTTCACTTTTTCGGACTCTTCAAAAATTTACGAAAAAACGAAACATAGGAGTCCTCTTTAAGCTCTTTTCTGACTCGTAAAATATGAAATTTTTTTATTTTTTTATTTTTTTATTTTTTATTTTTTTTATTTTTTTTTTTAACTCGTTAAAACATAATTAAAAGGACGGTCCACTTACAACTCTTTTTTGACCGTATAAACATGAAAAGATTGTCGGACTTTTGTCATTTCAAGTTCGATATTGGTAATAAAACGACGTGTTTTCGATCGCTTTTTTACTTTTTTCAGATTGAAGGCACTAATTATGAAAAGTACTCCTTGATTGTAATGGTCAAGCAGTTCTCTCAAGTATCATTTTATACTTTTTCAGGCTTGGGGGACAAATTTACGAAAAATGACAACCATGGAGTTTTCTTAAGTTTTTCTTTTGACTCCCTAAAATTGAAAAACACTGAGTTTTTCTTATACTGGACTCGTTAAAATTCAACAGTAAAGGACCTATTCAATTTTAAACAGGAACGGACCACTCCTTCTTAGGGTTCGAATTTTAAACTAAGTTGGACTCATCCGAAGGATGAGCTTATAATCAAGCAAATGTTATCCTCCTCAAGCTTGTCAAAAAATAAAGAGGTACTTGCTAGAAATGGTGGGGGAAAAGAGAGAAAAATGAACCTGTTTGTTATACTTTGTGTCTATAAAATCAGTTAACCACTCTTGAACACGACACTTTTTGTTCACCTGGGTTGGGAAATCCTTTGCCTAACAGTTAATCAGACCATATTGAAAGTCTTCAGCCGGTTTCTGGGTATTAGCTTTGGGTCAATTGTCACCAAACCATTTGCAGTGTCGTTATGTGTTCAAGAGGTCAGTTCAAATACAACATTCATTTGCAAAATATCTGTCATCCATCTTGACCATCCCTGAGTTATTCCTTGCCAAATACATTTCTTCAAAACTTGATCTATGATTTCGTGTTGTGACCTTGCCTACGACGGATCACTTTCTATCGACTCCAACTCATTATCTAGAAAGATGATCTAGAAATCGTCAGTACCTTGGAATCTGCATGCCTAATGGCAAGTTTCTCGCCTTTGACGATAGGTTGCATCATTGACCTTCGATCAAAGGATTCTATGATATGTTCGACATCAACTCATCTATTCACGTTTCATGGATTGTGCTGGGTACTTTGAGGGCCATTGACATTATTGGTGATTTCTCTCACACTTGTTAACAATTCACAACATTGACTGGCAATCAAGTCGTTTCTACCATGTTTGACTTCGACACATTCATTCACATGGATAGAATCGTACTAGTTTGGGAAGTAGAAATCAAGACCCTGGATGTAGTTTCCACCATCTAGGATACGAGGAATTTTGTTATTCATTATATAGTAGACTATTCATAAACATATGGTTGCTTCCATACTGTGTCTACATATGTCTATACTTGTGATGTATTACAAAATCATTTGTGTATCAAAGCAGTTTAGATAGTTTTCTAGTCAGTTTTGATCTAAGTATGGGAATGCCTACCTCAGCAATGATATGTTCATATATATATTTTTCATTGAATGTTTTTACAGGTTCCAACTGGAGTGTCCACAGGAAGATCCTTGAAATGATAAAGTACTTCACTCTTCTTAGATGACAAAACTATCCTCATCTATTACAAACTTCACACTTTAGGGGGCAATTTGTTGCACAAAAATTGTCACCTTGACATTCTACAATTAGTGTGAGTCTATCATCACTCATACCTTCCTCCTTTGCAAGTCTTAAACCTCAGTTCTTCATATCAAGCCTTGAAAATAAGAGAAAGACCTTAAAAATATCTAGAACTCTGGTTCCGCACTTTCTCTTAGCATTACCTGCAGTCCCACACCTATTGGTCATGTCCCCTACGCACCTGACTGCTTTGTCTCTGTGTTATGGGTGCAGACCCCTATAAAAGTTAGAAAGGCGCAAATACATTCTTAAAAACTCACTTTGAGTCATTTCTGGAAGTTTCTAGAGGGAATCTTGAGGTGGCAAGTTCACTCCTTAAATGTTCATGCATCCCATACCTTTAGGAGCTAACCCCTTGATGTGAGGAGCTTGTCCCTTCGAAGGAGGGCTCTATCCCATCAATGGTGGACCTGTAACCTCCTTCCTTTGCACTATAAAATGAAGCATTAGGCTGGTTATTGAAGAAGTTGAAAGCTAAATATTTTTGAGGTGAAATGCTACTGGAACTTAGTCTTCCTCTTTGAGCTTTTGAGAGGAGAGATTACATTCCTTTTGATCTCATTTGGAAGAGAGTGAGGCTTGTCAAAGTAGAGGAGATTCCTGTTTGGACCCTGGGAAGAGCTTGTACAACATCAAGGCACCAAATGTTTTAAAGTTCTTCTATTTCAAAGTTAATACAATCAAATTTATTTTTCTCAATAAGCTGTGTTTTATGGTTTATTTCATGGATTCCTTGATCACCATGATGAACATGATTTATTATATTAGCTATGCAGGTGTTATTTGATGTGTGCTTATTTGTGATTGCAGGTTCTTAAAAGGAAACTCTTTCAGACGGTTGGAGAATGGCTGCCACAAACTAGCGTTAGACTTAAGGTAGGGTCTAAACACCTCTTTAGTTTTTATTAATGAATCACAATATGTTTGGAGAAAGGTAGATTTACTTGTACTGCTTGTTGCTAGATATCTATTGATACTAGGGAGATTGGCCTTGTCCGCAAGATTGATTTATCCAGCCAACAAGGTATGATACACCCATCTACTTCACCATGTGGTTCACCCATTGTCTTGGTGCCAAAGAAGGATGGAACTTGGTGCATGTGTGTGGATTTCCATGCACTGAACAAAATCACAGCAAAGAATCATTATCCACTCCAAAGAATTGATGATTTGCTTGATCAGTTGAGGTATGAAAATTATTTCACTAAGTTTGAAATACGAAGTGGTTATCATCAAGTTAGGATAGCTGAAGAAGACATTTGGAAAATCACATTTAAAACTAAACAAGGATCGTTTGAGTGGATTGTTATGCCGTTCGGTCTTACAAATGCTCCAGATACTTTCATTAGGGTAATGAATGATGTATTGATACAAATTCTAGATGACTTTTTCATTGTGTAATTAGATTATATACTCATGTTATGCAAATCCAAAGATGAACATGTCATGCATGTAAACAAAGTACTTGATGTCTTGAGAAAAGAACGGTTGTTTTTAAAGATGTTGAAGGGTGAAATTGGCAAGACTTCTTTAGTGTATTTGGGACACATTGTTGTAGGAGGTGAGCTGAAGTTCAACCCCTCTAAGATTGAGGTCATTCTGAATTGGCCCAAGCCCAATACAGTTACATAGGTAAGAAGATTTTTGAGGGGCAGTACAATATCGGAGAAAGTTTATTGCTAATTTTTCTTCCATTGCAGCTCCATTACATGTATTGACAAGTGTCAATAAATTATTTGGTTGGGGAGATGTATAACAGAAAGCATTTGATGCTTTGAAACAAAAGATAAGTTTAACACCGGTATTGGCACTTTCGGATCTTAGACAACCATTCAAAATTTAAATGGATGCAAGCAATTATGCCATGGGAGCAGTTCTATTGCTGCATGGTAAGCCCATTTCATTTCATTCTGAAATAGTTAATGGAGTTGTAACTAAGTATCCCACATATGACAAAGAACTTTATGCATTGGTACAAAGTTTAAGAAATGGAAGCACTATTTGATGGGGAAGGAGACCATCATCCACACCAACCATAAACCATTGCAGTACTTATAGTCACAGTCAAAGTTGCAGCAGACACGACATTTCAGATGGATGGGTTTTCTACAACAATTTCATTTGGTTATCAAGTATAAAAAGAGAATCTACAATAAGGTAGTTGATATGTTTTCAATGCCTATTGTAAACTCATCTATTATAATCAAGCATAATTCTGTTTTGCATGAAAGTTACATAAAACATTATGCAAATGATAGTGGCTTTCAAGAAGTATATGCAAGCTTAAGTCAAGGAAACCAAATTGAAGAGATGGATTATCATGTACATAACTATTTGTTTTATCACTTGGGCAAGTTTTGTATTCCACTGGGAGAAAGAAACAATATCCTAAGGGAGGTGCACACTTCATTGATTGTTGGACAAAGATTCAAAGGTATTTTTATTGGCCACGCATGTTGGATAATGTTTCTCATTTCATAAGAGGATGTTATTTATGTGCTACAAGTAAGCCTAGCAATAGGAAAATTGATTTATACACTCCACTTACAGTAGCTTCACATCGATGGGAGAGTCTCTCAATGGATTTTCTAGGAGGTCTTCCATTGTCAAGGAAAGGTCATGATTACTTGTATGTAGTTGTAGACAGGTTCAGCAAAATGTGCATAATAACATCATGTAAAACTAAAATTGCAGCTGAAAAAACAACTCATCTTTTCTTCCAAAACATTTTGGTTCATTTTAGTCTTCCTACTTCTATTGTAATTAGTCGAGATTCTTTATTTTTTGGAAAGTTTTGGTCAAATTTGTGGGACATGATGGACACAAAGTTGAAGAAGAGTACAACCTTTCATCCACAAATAGATGGACAAACCAAGGTGGTCAATTGAACAATTATTCATCTTCTTAGAGGATATTGCAACAAACATCTGAAGTTGTTGGATGAATAATTCCATTACATACATCACGCATACAATAGGGCAAAGCATTCTTCCACAAACACATCACCATTTGAGGCATGTTATGGGTACTTGCCAAGATTGCCATTGGACTTCATCTTTGGGAAAGATGTTTTCATCTATGGTCATAGTGACACCGATAAGGCAAGGAAGTTCATAGAGCAAATTTAGTTGATACATCATACAGTGCAGGAACAACTTGAGAAAAGACAAAGAAGCTACAAGGCAAGGCATGAAAAACACCAGGTTGATCACAAATTTCAAGTTGGCGACGAAGTTTGGTTATATATTATCAAAGAGAGACTTCAAGGGGAAGGTAAAAAGCTTCAACCAATCCATTATGGTGCTTTCAAAATCCTGGAAAAGATTGGTAGCAATGCATTTAAGCTTGATTTTCCTCCTTATATGCAAATATATTTTGTTGTTAATGTTGAGAATTTGAGATTGTTTGAGCCTCCTTTGATTGTTGAATAAGAAGAGAATGTTTAGTTTCCATCAATAGATGATTTCTCGCTAGAATATCTAGATGAGATTCAACAAGATCTCATACTTCATAAAAGAATCAGAACTTCAATGAGAGGGGATGTCAAGTATGTTAGAGTGGGACTGAAGGGACAAAATCCTTCTCAAGCCAAATGCTTGCAGATCGAGAAGGTGAGGGAGCTATATTATCACATGCTAAACAATTGATAGTATCTTTTGGGGTCAAAAATGCTTCTAGTGGGGAGGAATGATCAGGTGCTCGGTAATTAGCTCAAAAATAGAATTTCTCAGAGTGGCTCAAAAGCTAAAGGACTGCACTCCTCTCGGAAAAACAATCCTAACGAACTTTGGTTTGCTGAAAACCAAGTTTGTACAAGAAAGTTATTTTGTTCTCATCGCTTTGATAAACAGGGAAAAATTGCAACCAAAAAAATTTCCCAGTCACTGCACAGTCAGCAGTCTGTACTGCTAATGTGGAAAGTGAGTATGCATGGTCAATGATGATCAACGAAGAATCACATATGGATAAGTAGCATCATTTGATTGGGTTATACAGGTGGTGTGTTGGCGCAATCTAATTGCTTTATTTTTTGGACCAATGGCAGAATGCCACGTGGCAAGTCCTAAGGCCCTCCCAATAGTCTAAGGGCTCGGCATAGTTCAACAAAATTATTTTGGAGGTGTCGGGGCTCAACCCCGCAACCTCCCCTCTACAGTACAAGCCACATACCATCTCCACTACTGAGTGTTTCTTACCCCATAAGTACACGGCTTGTATTTAAAGTTTATCATTCACATGTGATTGCAACAACACAATGTGGTTACGGTTATGAAACCTGGTGGCACCGACATAGACCATTACCCTGACGGTTTAATGTATGCTATGTCAACAAACATCGCAGTTAAGGTTGCGGTTTATCCTGCGGACAGTTCAACACATTAACACCGCAATGTTATATGCCATGTGAACACCACAACATAGTTAATGCCACAGTTAACCACTCTGATGGCTCCAGTGCCATCAGTTAATGTGTTTTTAACCATCACATGTGATAGCCTCACCAAAACAATTAGATGTTAAGGTTAAGGTTTGTGCTATTTCGGATTAATTTAATTAAGTGTAGTTTAACACTTAGTTAACTCTCAGTTTTGTATAGAAAGAGTTTGGTGGTTCACCCAATTTTGGGTCTGCCTCAACATTTAGCGCGCTAATTGGAGTCATTCTAGATTTAGCGAAACTTTTCCAGGAAAACATTAATTAAGTCATGCAGAAGGCAATTTTCAGCCAAATTGAGCTCGAGAAGAAGTGTTCTTAGCTAATTTGGACATTCTGAACACGTTAGTGTAGGTATTAGGAGACATAGAGCTTTGTAAAATGATAGTTTTTCCATATTGATCTAATACAGAGGCCCAGGCCATGGAAGCTGGACCAAGGAGATGTAGCCCAGGAGGGGTGAAATCCTTCATCAAAACATTGTGTTACAGTGTCTCTTTGATGTTTTTTTATACTTTTGAATGTCTGTTGTTCAGTATTTGTTTTTTAAGCTATGTTGTGCATGAAAGTCATTTTAAACCTAAGGAAATTTACCTAATTACATTCACAAATAACTAATGAAACGTCAACACAAGAAGCAATAAAAAAGCACGTCTTTAGAAATCTGTAGTTGATAGCATAAACCAACATAAAAAAACAGATCAATTATTAAGAAAATAAAAATAATGCTTGATCGAGATGTGGTAAAATACACCAATGGTTGGGGAGGTTAGGGGGAAGCCCACTACCCTGCTACATCACTTCGCATTAAATATGGGGATGGCATGGCTATCTCACCCCATTCACTCAAACATGTAACTTGTCTTCACAACCCCTCATGTTCAGATGGAAGCTCTCATTCCCATCATGAAACCTTGGACCTTTACTCCCAACCTTGTATTTTTTGTAGGTTTAGTTGTGTTTCCTAGCCACAGGTGATATATTTCGAGGATGACACTAGCTTTGTGGGCATTTAGGTTCATGGAGGTGCTTCTCCTCTAGGTGTTTGCCATCGTGGTACACTCATGTGATAGTAACTCAAGCTTCTAGTTGGGATTTTAGAAGTGGTGGCGAGTTTTGGGATTTTAGAAGTGGTTGTAGAGAGGATAAACTCCAAAAATGGCGTCACTTAGAGAAGTGTGTCTCACATGTAGCATCTTCTAAAATATTTTTATGTCTAATCTTCGAAGAATTTTCAACCCATTTGTATATGCATGGTGAAATTTGGTTTTTAGTCTGAAAGGAATATTGGTGGTGTGCAAACCTCTTGGAATTCCTTTGGCTTTAAGGTTGATTAACCTCAGATGGTTCTACCCTCTATATGCCCCTTCTATACCATTTATTAGTTCATCCCATCCCAAGCCCATTTGAAAGCTAAGGGTGAATACTCTTCGAGTTCTATCCTAGTTTCTTTCAATTTTCCTCATTTCTCTACCCCTGTATTGGGGGTTCTCTCTCATTGGACCTATCTTTCCCTTGAATGATATGCCCCATTAGCATATGTGTTCTCACTAGGGGTGTAGAGGTCAAGGCCCTCAGGGTAGGCCTTAGGCTTAGACTTAAGCTCATATAGTTGTGGTTGTTTTCCATTCATCCACTCTACTAGAAATCCAAGAGTAAATATGTTAATTACATGTATTTACCACTAATGATCACCAAACCTTCTCTGAATTTGAAATCCAAACAAAAGTGGTTAGCTGCATTCTAGACCCTGGCCATACTAGTGGCAAACAAGGTCAATAACTCAATTTCGTCGCCCTCCATTGGAAAATGAAGGTGCTCTTGGGTAGGGTACTCAAAGAAAAGTACAAGGACCTCAATGAAATCCAATGAGTCTAATGCACCAATGTTCCTGCTTATTCAACCTTAACCCTCACTTGGCACACACAAAAAGTCACCTACAATACGGCCTCAAACCTTTAGCACTAGTAAACCCAAGATCTAACCCTAGTAATGTTTTCTAATAACTGATGTTAGCCAAACCCTTATTTTTTTACTTTCAATAAATTAATTAAATCTTTTAAAATGCCTAACTAACTATAACTAGAAATGAACTTTGTATTTTTGTCATAATATATGTTTAAGACTTAACTACAATCAATAATAATTTTAAATAATAAATAATTTTAAGTGATAAATAATCAATCTCACTCGAATCTAATACCCTTGCTACAAACTACACAAGTGTTCAAAATTTATTAATAAACTCTTATTTTATATAAAATTAATTTAAGACCATGAAAAAACTAATCAACAAAATAATAGTAAATTTATTAAATCTATTTAATAATTAAAATAAATTAATAAATCATTTAATAATTTTACAATAATACAATCAAAAGAAAAAATCATAACAAATTCCCATAAATTAATCAAAATAACATATTCAACTAAATTCGGCATCCTATTATTTCTTGTGCTGAAAATAATTTAGAAGTCAACTAATACAACTTTATTAATAAAATGAAAAATATTATCAATTTTTTTAATACATAAACAATTTAATAATTTTATCGATTAATAAAATGATATGTATCATCGAATTTAAATACTCTTTAATTAAATAATAAAAAATAAGTCAGCATATCATATTATATATATTAGATATAATTTTTTAATTTAATTTAGATTTTTTAATAAAAATAAATATTTTTTGAATAAATTTATAATATTAGGTTTTTATATTATTTATTTTGATTTTTTAAATTATATATATATATATTTAAATATTTTAATAAATTTAATAATATTACATTTTTTTATTTAATTTGTTTGTTTTCATGATTTGATTTTTTTGACGATAAATTATATTTGTTGATTCGATACATATCTACAAATAAATTTTAATATAATTATCCCCAAATTATGTTTGGGGTTGCACCATCTCTAGAGAATCATAGAGAAAGATTGAGCAAATCCAAAAGCGTTTTATAACTTATAATCTGAAAATTAAAAGTAATACACCCTATCCTATTCTCCTTATAGAAGCAGATATTTACGTTATTGAGAGCCTAGCTATGATTAGGTTTCTTATACAAGCACAAACTCAATAACATAGACAATCATAGACTTCCTAATCTAGCCTTAAATTCCAAGCAAAACCACCTAAGGCTCAATCGAGGGTGGCATAAAGACACAAGGGCCTGGTTAAACTATTGGGAGATCAACGAGAATGATGCATTGCAAAACATAAATAACATTAAAGATATTGTTACTTTTAAGTTCAAAGAAAAAATGTGGTGTGAGAAAGATTTAGCGGCTAAAAGAAAATTAAGTTAATATAAGAAGGTCATCAACCCCACCCTAGAAGATCAAAAGTATCTCTCTATTTTAACAAGCTCAAAGAAGAAAATTAATATAGCAAAGATTAGAACGAATTCTCATGAGCTCCATAGTGAAACAGTTCGTTGGGCAGTTCCTAAAAGGCCATGGATGGAAAGGATCTGCCATATATGTGAGAATAGGAACATCAAGGATGAAAACCACTTCCTTTTAGAGTGCCACGCATACAACTACATTAGATCATCGATTTAAATTACTCTTAATTAAATATAAAAAAGAAGTGATAATAGGAACATCCAGGATGAAAACCACTTCCTCTTAGAGTGCCCCGCGTACAACCACATTAGATCATCAATTTAAATCACATCTCCGAGAATCATGGAGAAAGATTGAGCAAATCCAAAAGCGTTTTATAACTTATAACCTGAAAATTAAAAGTAATACACCCTATCCTATTTTCCTTATAGAAGCAGGTATTTCCACTATTGAGAGCCTAGCTATGATTAGGTTTCTATTGTACAACCACAAACTCGATCATAGACTTCCTAAGCTAGCTTTAAATTCCAGCCAAAACCACCTAAGGCTCAATCGAGGGTGGCATAAAAACACAAGGGCCTGGTTAAACTATTGGGAGATCAACGAGAATGATGCATTGCATAACATAAATAACATTAAAGATATTGTTACTTCTAAGTTCAAAGAAAAAATGTGGTGTGAGAAAGATTTAGCGGCTAAAAGAAAATTAGGTTATTATAAGAAGGTCATCAACCCCACCCTAGAAGATCAAAAGTATCTCTCTATTTTAACTAGCTCAAAGAAGAAAAATATAGCAAAGGTTAGAACGAATTCTCATGAGCTCCATAGTGAAACAGGCCCTTGGGCAGTTCCTAAAACGCCATGGATGGAAAGGATCTGCCATATATGTGAGAATAGGAACATCGAGGATGAAAATCACTTCCTCTTAGAGTGCCCCGCGTAGAACCACATTAGATCTCAGTTTCACAATCTTTGTTACAACACTCACCTTCCTAGCCTTTTACAATGTCAAAATTATAGTGAGCTTGGGAGGCTTCTATCCAAACATTTTGAGCATAGGAATAAAATCTTAAATCAAAATAAATAATTTGTTTCTTTAGGTCCAGTAAACCAATGTTTGGTCTCAGTGAACGTTTACCACCATCATCATCATCATAAATCACAAAAACCTTAATTCAATAAACATATTTTCAAATATATACATAAATTAAATAACCTGAAAAATTACCCTACCAATTTGAAAATACAAATTTATAACTTTAACAAAACCTTTTTAAATATAATACAAATTTAGAAATTCAACCTATCAGATAATAGCTACAGTGGAATTAATGTCTCGTGGATACCTGTTAATGAATTTGGACGGCAATATAGATGATGTATTGATCTATCCACCCTGTCATAAACATCAGATTAACTTATTATAATAAAGGAAGCTTCTCGAAAGCTTAGATTCGTATCCACCATTCAAAGCCTTGCCAACGCATTATGTTCAGTGTTTGACTGATTGGTAACTCTTATTATTCAATTTATACAGCAAAGCAATTGCAGGTTTAAGACGCATAGCTGTACTGCAATATAATATATGTAGCGATATCTACTCTTTAATCAAAATTTGAGCTTCGAAAAAAAAATTATTTAGCGTATTTAGTTGTTGCCGCTAATATTGATTACATAAAACTGGATTACATTGAACCTTTTATGCAGTATATGGTATTTATATTTTCAATTAGTTATCCACTCAAAATAATTTTTAATATATAAATATATACTATTTAACTTTAGTAAATAGAATACTGAACTCAAACTAACGCTATTTGATTTTACCAAATATAATACTAAACTCAAACTAACTTACAGCTGACTTAATTAAGTTTAACAGATTAACTTCCAACTATTGTAACCATACAAGCCATCAATTAATGCAAAGAGACTAATTCCTGTCGATTTTATCAGTTGGCGCAGGTGTTCTTAACTACGAATGGAAAGATATGGAAACCACAATGGAAATATGGCAGCTGAACAAAGATTAGAATATGCCTATGCTAAGGGGCTACGCTTATTTTTCATTTTACAGGGTTTGACAGACTTTATTTACTATACTAACCATAAATACATGGGACAGTATATACCTACCACCAAAAAATATACTTGTTTCAATCTAACCATAAGCCCATGGGAATATGCTGCCTAGCAGCCTCAATAACATAGTAAATAAGTTTTGCTTTTACAGATTAGGTACATACAGATAACATCGGCACAGGAAATTAATTACATTTTCAGATTTGTTACATACAGATAAGCACGAAAATGAATAACCCCTTACATGCTAAGAAAGACCTTTGCAACCATGCCTTGTACTATTCAGGAATCCACTCCCCTTCCAAGTATGGCGCTGTGGTCAATTTCATTTTACAAATACCAATAGCAGATGGGCAGTTCATAAACTTAAGGAGACTTAAATCAGCAATCGATTGCCAGATCGGGCAACCTATAAAAATCAAATCTCACTCGCTGCTGATTTTTTGTGTGTGTCGACTCTTATCTTTTATCCAAGTAAATACATAGAAACTGTGACTGAAATTAAAACATATGATATGTTCTGAACATTAAATCTTAACTACATGAACACAAGACCTGTTTTCTGTCCACAAAACAAAACAAAAATTACATACGATAATACATCCGTTGCAATATTGGGATTCAGCTCCAATGCCAAATCAGGAGTTGGCAATGTCCTTCAGCCGGGACGGTAGACTCCCCGCAGAAAATCACCTCCCTATTCCATTTTCAATTAGATCAGACGGCGGCAATAGAGCATTCAGGGAGGTCGGTACACTCCCACTGCTACTTCCTGTTGCGAAACTGCCATCGAAAGCCATATGGGACCAGACGAACGCCGGCCTGATGCGAGGCACGTCGGGTGGAGGCATGGTCCGAGCCAGTATCTGGGTCACCTCCCTCATGTTAGGACGGTCCTCCGGATTCGGGTTGGAACACGCCAGCCCCAACAACAGCAAACGTCTGATGTCCTCCACGTTAACGCTGATGCTTCCAAACTTGGTCAGGCCAGTGTCGGCGGCTTCCAAGAGCCTGTTCTCTCCGTATAATTTCCAAACCCAGCCGATGAGATCAAACGATTCTGGGGTGCGAAATGTGGGAGGCCTTCCGCAGGTTACCTCAAGCGCGACAACACCGAAGCTAAACACATCCGATTCTACCGTTGGTCGCCCTGTGTGAAAGCACTCGGGTGCGATGTAGCCCATGGTTCCCACGAGACCGGTGGCTGTGAAGGATCTGCGGTCGTGTTCAATCAACCGGGCGAGGCCGAAATCGCCAAGCCGGGCATTGTATTCGGAATCGACCATGATGTTGCTGGCTTTCACGTCCCTGTGGATCACCACCTGCTCGCATTCCTCGTGGAGATACAGAAGAGCCGAGGCCACGCCCGAGACAATGTTGTATCTCTGGTCCCAATCAAGAAATTCGCCAGCCAAATCATCATTAAAAATATGCTTATCCAGACTACCATTGGGCATGTATTCATAAACCATAATCAGCTCCCCTTTCTCATGGCACCACCCCAGCAGTGGCACCAGATTTCTATGGCGAAGGCGATTAATGACGCTGATCTCTGCAATAAATTCCTCTTTACCTCGTTTGGCGTCTTTGGCCATGCGTTTGACCGCCACCACGTTTTTCCCCTTTGGCAGAATTCCTTTGTAAACGGATCCGAAGCCGCCAGCTCCAAGGAGGGTCGCGGGACTGAAGTTACTGGTGGCCTTCTTCAGGTCTTTGTAGCTGAATTCGAATAGCCGGCCTGGAATTTTCTCTAACGCCTCAAATATCTTTTTCTCTTCCTGTTTCTGAGATTTACGGCGCTTGGAAAACACTATAACACCTATCACGAAGACAACTGCTAAGGAAAGGCAGATGGGTAGAGCAATAACTAATGTCCTGTTTGGCAAGGACACGGGATCAATTGAGAAATTCCAGGATATAACACAGTTGAGCTCTGTATCGACACCCGTGGAGGCGGAAAAGCCGAAATAAGCCTTCTGGTCTAAAATGGTAGACAGATCGATGATGGAGGAGACGACGGGCTTCGTCGGCATCGGAGTATTATTCTTTGCAACATACACGTCCAGCTTCTTCGTTTGTCCATCATACTCAATCAACGCCTGGACATAGTAGTTTGTTTTCCCGTTGTAATCGCCCGTCAAATTGACCTGATCGAGAGACGTAAAATTTATGGAATTTATTCCATTAACATTAATGCCTACATGGTTGCCATCGGGATCATTAGTCCCTGGGCTTTTCCTTGTATCAAACTCGACTGCCAAGACCTTACTACTGCTACTGCCATTAGTGGAGGCGTTGAACAGTCCCAGCCATTTGCCATAGCTATTATCAGGTAAATAATAATCGGAAGTTATGATAAAAGCCAGACCCTCTCCGCCGCTTCCATTCTTCGGTTGAATATTGAAAACGAAATAGCTACTGAAGGTTGCGGTCTTATTCCCACGGTATAGCCTGAAACTTTCCTTCAACAATGACCTCCCAGATATATTTTCTAGGGAGTATTGCGAAGCGCTATTACTGGTATCCTGTGTGACCTGCAACGCACCGGAGCTCATTGTGGAGTTGAGCATATTGAAATTACCAGCATCGCTATTGAGATTGAAACTAGTAAAATTGATCTCATAATGGCAAGCAGTTTCTCCGACCAATATGGAAGCAATGGCTGCAAGGATTATTGCTTGTAGGAAACCCATTAAATTCTATACTGGTGCGATGCAAATTCGATTACAGGCACAGCGATTTATATTCACAATCCTGAGGGGGAGAGGAGAAACCTGAAAGAGTATTTCATCATTATAATTACGATCCGGCTAAGGATGGAAATCACCTGTTTAGAAACGTCGGTGCAGTTTCGGCGAAAGGTAGACAGCACGAACGCGGACATTAATTACAGGATCCGTGGCTGAAGGAAATACTAAGCCGTGCAGTGACGAAGATGAACTTTGAAGATTGACTGCTTCTTCTTCTCCTCTCCTGCTTCTGTACTTCCTCCTCAACATATATTGCCACACGGTTGTGAAAATCCATTACGTAAAATGAGTTGATACCGTCCCCAGTCAAAATATCCATTCCCTCTCTTTTCGTTTTCAGATCAGAAGCTTCTGATTGTGGTTCAAAGTATTTGGCCTTAACCTATTGAACCATTCAGCGAGATCGCAATAGAACGGAAACTTCATAGCAACGGGAGCATTTGGCGTCAGCCCCTGCAACCCTGTAGCGTGATTGAAATGTATTAGTTTTAAAGGGTCGGTCAATGGAAAATTTTGGGCATAATTGGCGGCCAGCCCGCCATTGGTGGGGAATCGAGATCGATCTAGGAGAAAAAGCATTAGTGCATACGTCGCCGACTTTTGTTTTATTTATTTTTTATATATAAAACGTGCTGTCCATGGATTGTCAACATAATATAGTACTCTTGCTTTGACATCTAATTCGGCGTGGTGCGCGCAGGGTGGAATTTGACGGCCAAATTGACCGTCATGGGTGATTTGCCCAGTTTAAAAAATTACAAAACCGTCAAAGATTCTGATTTGAAACGATAAAATTAGATCAGGTTAAAAAAATTACAAAACCGAAACTATAAAAATAGATCAGGTTAAAAAAATTACAAAACCGTTAAGATTTTGGTTTGAAACTATAAAACCACGTCAAGAACGGTGAAAAAAATTTTGACGAGCAATTTTATATTGAAATTCCAACCATGCGTGCGTGTGGAACTTTTATCAACATGTCGCGTTGGTATTTTATATCAGATTATGATGTATTTTGAAATTCCAACCCTGCGTGCGTGTGGGGCTTTTACGAACATGTCACGTTGCTATTTTATATCAAATTATGATGTAACAAAATATGAAGGCGATTCCGATGTGTAAATTCGGAGTTACAGGCAGGAGATAATTGCGAAAATAATAAAGATTCTATGAAAATTTAAGTCGAGTTGTGTAGTAATAATGTTCGACATCTAATGTTCAAGAAAATTGTTTTTCCAATTCAATGTGTGACGATTCCAAATAACAATGTTTCATAGTTAATAAAATTGTTTTTCTATTAAATATTAAAATAATTGTTTTTCTATTAAATATTAAAATTAGTTTTTATTTTATTTAGTTAAATTAGATTAGATACTTAATATGCTATCATATTTCTAAAAAATTTTAAATAAGAAAAATGCAAAAATGAATGAAGAGAACCAGCTAGCACTGGTAATGTCCATCCAACCCAAAGAGGTTGCCAGAGGTTAGAAAAGAAAAATAGAGGTTCACGATCACGACCTTCGAGGGGTGCAGTGGTTCCAAACAATAGGCCATGAAATTGCTAACAACTATCATTTGATAGTTCCCCTCTAACTTGAAACTAACTTTCATCAATTAAAGTCCCTATCCGCCAGAGAGAAACAAACTTTTTCAAACTCTAAGATCCTCCAAGAAGATTCTACGGGGATTCTTCACCCTAAGCATACTAGGGTAAGACACCTCTTTATTGGTAGATAAAGACCCTCCATCGAAGTGCATTGAAGCATAAACATGAAAAAAAATATAATATACTCACAACACCCTCCATGGGAGTGCATTGAAGCATAAACATGAAAAAAAATATAATATACTCACAAGTTTCGAAGACACCAAACATGTTCATAGAAACCAAGAGGTATGCTTCGAAAGAATGGACACAATGCTCACTCATATGGAGTCTCACCATCAATGTCTTCTTGCTCCTCCAGAACCACCCAACTCCAATGCCAAATACCTAACACTTTTAGCCTCCTCGAACTCTAGGTTTTCTAAATGTTAGTTTGTAAACTCTTGCTTTTCTAAATGTTAGTTTGTAAACTTTTGCTTCCTGCTCCTCCAGAACCACCCAACTCCAATGCCAAATACCTAACACTTCTAGCCTCCCCGAACTCTAGGTTTTCTAAATGTTAGTTTGTAAACTCTTGATTTTCTAAATGTTAGTCTATAAACTTTTGTTTTATAGGACTTAATCACATTAAAGATGTCAAAAAGTTTGGAATTTTGGAAAATTATATACGGTCAAATTGGAATTTTGGAAAATTACATACTTGGTTTCTCATAAGGCAGATTGGGACCACTTACTAGGCTACATAATGGTTGTTTAATATATTTGAGTTTCATAGTATTTTAAGGAAACATGATATCAACTTTAAAAATGATATAATAATACTATTGAAATTTCAATATTAATATTTATAAGATTGTGGTAAATAATAAAATAGTGTTAAAATAATAAATACGTTCTTTTTCATATATATATAATAATTTTATTATTTATTACTTATTTATATAAATAAAAGTAAATGTCAAGCTAGTTTTTATAATTAATAAATAATTGAAATATAGTATGCATGGAAATTAAGAGTTATTTTTAGTCAAAAGATGTTAAATTTAGTATTTTGGTGAATAATTCATTTCTAGCTATGTGGGAAGTCTTGGAGACATGTTCTAACTAGAATTAGTTTATGACAATTTTGAAATAATTGTATTTGGTGTAATAAGGAAAATCAATCTTCATTGGAAGTTAGTTATTGAGCATATTTTGTCCAAAGTTATTAATTCTCCAAAAATTTGTGTTCATGTTAAAAGTAAATTAACTAGGAGAAATAGTTATATTCGATGTAATAAGGAGAATTGATCTTCATTGGAAGTTAGTTATTGAGCATCTTCTCTCCAAATTATTGATTCTCGAGAATTTTATTTTCTTGTTAGAAAAGAAAATAACTAAGAGTTATATTTAACCATTTTGTAGATGCATATGGTCTTTTGTAAGGCATTTTTAGGTTATAAATTTCATCCAAAGACACATTCCATTTAGAACAAAGGCCAAATGTCTTACCTTAGAATTCATTCTCAGTAGAATTAAAACTTTGGTCAAAAAAAATAAAATGTAATTTTGAATGGTTTTGCTTGTGATAGCATCACAACAAATTTGTTTACTCCCAATCCAAATCGGTTAAAAAATTAGGACTCCCAAGTAAATTTGAAAATTAATTACTTTTAATTAATAAACAACTTGTCCACAAGTGAATTTCTTGACTCTCTAAGAGTCTCAATCATTTTGTATTTGGTAAATCTCTATATAAATAAATATTTTGGAACTATAAATCATAAATAATACGTCAGTGCATCTCCCTAACATTGTACCTATTATCTACTTATATAATCCATTTTACTACAATTTTTATATAATTAAAATTCATTCTTTTATTTTTAAAATTTTATTTACCTATTTATTTTATTAATGTCAATAATAATCTTTTAAAAATTATTGATTTTTACAAAGGGATGTATAAGTTTGTCAAATTGAAAATGGAAAATTATGTTCTAAATAGATAATCAATGTTGGCTATAATTATAAAAAAAATGAACATGTTGTAAAAAATTGAAGTAAAAAAAATGTGTGACAAATATTTTAAAATATTTCACAAACAGATTTAAATAACTATTTGAAGATCCATGTTAACTAATTTATCTCATCCACTTATATATATGTATATAAAGAGAAAAAAAAGTTTGCATAATTAAAAATTTAGAAATCTAATATTAGTTATGTTGTATCAACTTCATATTATATATATAATTATATATATATATATATATAATAATAATTAATATAATTAAATTGGTATTTGTTTTAATATTTTATTTAACATTCAGAAAATACAATTAACAAGAAATAGCCATTATATTTATATTCTAAGAAAAAATTAAAAAAAAAATGATCCCTCTCGACTTATATTAAATATATATACTTAAAATAAATCTTATAAAAATATAAATAAACTTGATTTCATTATTATCGTTTAAAAAAATCAATTCAAACAGGATTATGATTCCATTATTATCCTCTCAAAAAATCAATTCAAACATGTCCTTGGCACCGAGTCAACTTAACAAAAATTCTACTCAAATCACTAGTCAAGTTTTTATAAAATTCTACTAATCTTCCACGGAAATTATGATAGGCATATACTATGTTTTGTCGACCATGTTATTCATATCAACAGCTGTCAAGCTTTTATTAAAGTTTAGCTTCTCCAAATATGGGCATTTTACGCGCATGGTCTTTGAGGAAAATTCTGCTGTGTACATCGATTCTAAGTTTTCTCCTTTTATTTATCATCCCATATCAAACATATGTATAAAGTTAAAGGAGTAATTACGAAGTAATTATTTTTAATCAAACAAAAATATTTGAAATTAAAAACTTCGAATATATAAATTTAAAGGAATAATTATGGCTCAAGGGTATCTAAGTATTTGAGATCACTTAATATACTAGTTTTTAATATCGTTAGATTTTGGCTAACGAGTGACTTTTATATCAAAAAGCAAAAAGTGACTTAACAATATATCCCATCACTATTTAGTATACATCCTATCTAGTCTACATCTCTTTTGAGCATTATAAATCATGATTAGCACAACCACATAAATAAATGTGGTTGATAATGCCCATAAACCCATATCAAGCACATATATCAATTCTAAATAATATTTAGAATTAAGTTATTATCAATAATATTAATATAAATATAAGAACCATATTAATAATAATGAAAATAACAATAACATTAATAACTTTTCCTCTCCCTTGGTCCAGTGGAATTGACCAGTCAAATTTAGCCATTTCTCAGTGAAATTGTCTGGTCCAATATAGTTGTTTCCTAGTCCAATATAGTCGTTGGAAGATCTCCGCTCTTCTTCAACTTGTCCTGATGAACCACACTCTGGTTCGAAACAGGTAGACAAAAATATTACAATGTGATTTCCCCCTAAATATTTCTCATTAAACTTCATATGGATCGCAGAAGCTTAAATTCAACAATAATTAACATTATACTCAATTTATATTTTTACTTCATTTATTTTACTTATAATCAATTTACAGTATAATGCATTTCAAATTTTAAAAATAAAAACACATTAATAGAAACTGAAATATTAATATATTGTTAGGGTCATCTAATAAATTAATAGAAATTGTTAAAGTCTATCATTTTTCTGGATAATTAAAATTGAAAATAGAATAAAGTTCAAAATAACTAATAAATAAATTGATTGTTGTGTTTTAATGTTTTTTTTGCCCATTTGAAATTTACCATTGCATCTCTAAGATATATATTAGTGGTTAGTTGATCTTGCTCCTCATCTTGGTCGTGATGATGAACTTAGATTTAGTTTAGAAACACCCTTTGTTTTCTATGTGATTTCTCCAGAAGATTTGAGAATTATATCATGAATCACATAAAAATACATTTCAAAACATCAACCATAATTTCCAAATTTCTAAATTTATTAATCATGCAGGAACCTATTATGGAACTTATTAATATAAATAATGTACTTCATAAATAAAATATTTTAATGTCATATTAAGTAAAATATTTCAATGTCAACTAATATGTACAATGAAAAGAAATAATTTTTCATGGATAAAATATTTTCAAGCATTTCCAGTAATGTTATTATTTTATAATTGGGCTATAATTTTTTTTTGTCAATTTTGTCTTTGAGATACAATTTTTTTTTTTTTTTTAATTTTGCATTTAAAAAATAATTACATAAGAAGAAATTATATCACTCTAAACACTTCTTAGATAAATTTTTTGTTGAATGATTGCTAATTAATTTTAGAGCACAAATTAATTCATGCTACCTTACCTAATTCTACACTAATCCTGCACTCGAAACCTAAGATAGATCAAATTTATAGTTGAGCTACTTTTATACATTTGTATTTGGAATGTAAAGCAATATTCCATAAAACTTAAAATCTAAACCACACAATGTTACTAAATTTATAGACATAACCACATTAAGTTACTACATTTATAGTTGACACATAATTGATCTTGTGAATATCCCTGGAATAAGTTGGTCAAACCTTGTACTCATTTGTGGGGCAGCACATATTACTCAAGGTCCCCTAAGTTGGCCTCATGATCTACTCGCCTTATACTCATTTGTGTGGCCACACATATTCCTCTCGAGAGTCAAGGTCGTGTAAGTTGGCCTCGTGATCCAATATCAAATGCCGAAACTTCTCATAAAGGTTGGTGACGTTAAATTTGTCAATATTAGAGTGGAAACATACAAATATATGTATGTTGAGATATACAGGAAAACACTTTATTATATATGGTATGGAAAACTTTGTTATTAATCGAAGAAAACCACTGGCATTCACAACTTGTAGCCCACATTTTTCTAGCGTGAGCAGAAAATTGGAGTTCGCAATATGACCTTGAACATGTTGAGGGACAGCTTAACACCATAATGGATGGAATTTTTTTGCACCATAGTAAAGACATATGAAAATACCTTGTTATATATTTTCTTATATATAAATGAATTTTATAAATAATAACTAGGAACTTATCATGGAGGAACTTATTAGAATTGGAATAATCTCAAATCCCTAAGAAATTGGTCGGTGGGCAAACACCTGGCACAAATATATTTTTATAAATTTATTAACAAGTAATAGACTATTTTGCTAAATAAAATTCTCTTATATATAAATGAATATTATAAATAATAATGAGGAACTTATTAGAGATGGAGTAATCTCAACATGGAGGAACTTGTTAGAATTGGAATAATCTCAAATTCCTAGGAAATTGGTGGGTGGGGAGCCATGTGGCACAAATATAGGTTTTTTAATTTTATTAAAAGTGATGGACCATTTTTCTAAATAAAAATTGTTTATAGATAAATGAATGTTATAAATAATATTGAGGAACTTATTAGAATTGGAATAATATCAATATGGAGGAACTTACTAGAATTGGAATAATCTCAACTCCATAGGAAATTGGTGGGCAAGGGGAGTTGCTTGGCACGAATCTAATTTTCTCAATTTATTAAAATTAATGGATCATTTTGCTAAATAAAAGTTTCTTATATATAAATCAATGTTGTAAATAATAATGAGGAACTTATTAGAATTGAAATAATCTCAACATGGAGTAACTTATTAGAATTGGAATAATCTCAAGTCCCTAAGAAATTGGTGGGTGGGGAGCCACGTGGCATGAATCTAATTTTTTTAATTTATTAAAATTAATGGACCATTTTGCTAAATAAAATTTGTTTACATATAATGAATATCATAAATAATAATTAATAACTTATTAGAATTGCAATAATATCAACATGGAAGAATTTATTAGAATTGGAATAATCTCAAATCCTTAGGAAATTGGTGGGTGGGCAGCCACGTAGCATGATTATAATTTTTTTAATTTATTAAATTCAATGCAACCTAAAAAAATATGTAATACACTATTGATGAAAATTAAGAAAAAGCATATGTTGAACATATTCCCTTAAGAATCAATTTAGACCATCAATTAAAAAAAATATCAACAACCATCCTTCCATCTAAAGTTCATATATATAGGCCTATTAGTGAATTATAATTATAAATTTTATATT
>APFE031480300.1:807301-829894 GCA_000404065.3 Pinus taeda | reverse complement strand
GTATTAATAAAACCCACGGTATTGGCCCGTGGTAGTGCATGTATGAGTCATATATAAAGGATAGAGACTCCCTGCGAGAAGTATCGTGTCTTGTTTTGTAATCGAGCTCTGCTCTATTGGAGGTTGCCCCCTCGAAGAGGCCTGTGAACATTTCTCTCTGAGTAATAAAATCATTGCAATTCTGTGTTCTGGGTATATTTTCTTCGCATATTCTGTGTTATGGGTATCTTTTCTTCGCATATTCTCTGTTCGGTATTACTTTGCAGGTTAAGAAGCATAACACTCCAAAACAAATAGAATGGACTTGTTCTTCCTCCTTAATCTCCAAATATAAAACATAACAACCTCTTTCAGAAAAAACAAAAGATAGATGAAAAGATGAGTGGTGGAAAACCTTGACTAATAAAACTATAATTTATATTAGTGAGTTATCAAGGATAACATTGGCTCCAATGAGCATGTTGCGCCCCTGTGGTGTAGCAAAGAACTAGCAGACCAGTTTTCTGACTAGTAGGTTGATCCCAATCTGAAAACTACATCAAACCCACTTCACCAATTTGCAAAGAAAATTGCAACATGTAATCTAAACCTGAAGGAAATTCTTGGCCATCAACCTTATTTATGTCCTATTCAAACATCTGAAAATCCACCTTCCAAATTCAAGCAATATAAAATCTCCAGTATATCCAGACAAAGAGTTGATCCAACACCTGGGCTTCTCGACTATGCTTGAAAAAAATTAGTAGTGGATCAGATATGGGAAACTTAGAATAAAAATTGAATCCATCACTTGAGATTACAAATGAAAGAAACTTCACCTTCATTGATGACTGGAATAGACGTGCGGTAGAAATTATCTTAAAAATATTCAAGCTATTGATCTGCAAGCAGTGGAGTCATCATGAAACTTCGATCTTCAGTATTCTTTAAAAGTGGAGTCGCCAGGGTAATATCAAAACATTTAGGACTTCTAATTTCCTATTACCCTGAATAATCAGAAAGAAGAGACTCAAAGAGAATCTTGGAAAAAGGAGATTTTCAGCTCTCGACAGACGCACCAAAATGTTATCACTCGGCTAAAGCAGGTTGGGTTGTGTCAACCTTTCAACTCGGTGTAACTATTTCAAACCAGCTTTTAATTGGAAGTTATCCCTTCTAATCCAAGAAGGCTCTCTTAATATTTTTTAAGAATGTAGATGGCTAACTATGGTTTTCTATTTAATTTTTCAAGTGAAAGAATGTGAGGGTAGCCACCATTGGGCATGGAGCCAGACAAAGAAAAATAACAATAAACAACAATGTTTTATGGAAACTGAGGCATTTTTGGTTTACTAAGGTGGATAAGGAAATTCACACTAATCACAACAAATTGAAGGAAGTTGGAGTTACCTGACAGATTTCCAAGTAATCAACAAACTGTGAAAATTAATAACAACAAAGGAACACAACAGGATGGGATTGAAACCAGAATGAATCTCAGGTTAAAGTAGAATTGCTGCAAACTGTATTTTCTATTAATTGAAAACAATACAACAGTGGTTCTCACATCATTGATCCCCCCTTTTGCAGAGTCGAAAATCTACATATTTATAGGGGAAGATCTCTTTACATAGTCTGCCACTTGGGCTAGATTAAATTGACAACTATGAGATCTAATCCTATATGATTAATAAAACTTCGAGCCTTTATAGGAATTTCTGTTAAACAGAGCCTGAATACAAATGGGAGTCGTATGGAATGTTACAATTAATTTAAAATCACAACACTTTATTGGTGGAAAATCGAACATATGGATCTTCAAATATGTTGTACTGTTTGTTGTTGAAACGTGCTGAAAATGTCTTGTTGTTCCACTATGTCTCTGCCCTATTTTCTTGCTGCCTCTTTAATTACCATGCCGCTAGATATTTTTTGAAAAACACTTGTGTTGTATCACGGAGTGGAAGCATTCCTTCATTTGGGCCTTTGATCAATCTAGAAATCCCATGGTAGTTTGCGATTATGAAGAAAAGGAGGAGGGCCACTTCTCTCATAATTGTTCATGCAGGATGGGCCACATGGAAACTGAGGATTGGAGGGAATGGTATACTATCGGGACGAGAGTGGACGTCCATGGCTGAGTTGGTGTATGTGGATGGAGGTTGAGAGTTGACATGAAGGTGGGCTTGGGTTTGTTGGTGGGAAGTGATAGGCAGAAGGAGCTATGTGGCAGTAGGGGAGTGGAGGTGAAGCGGAAGTGGAGGGTGAGGTGAAGTGAAAGTGGAGGGTGACGTGAAGCGGAATTGTGGGTTATAGTGGGAGTGGGGAAAACCACTTTCAGAGGGGAGTTGAAGGAGTTTATGGTATTAGAGGGGTGGGTCTAAAATCACAAGGGAAGGACAAGTAGTGGTGGGGAAACCTCTTTTTAGACCCCGCCTCCTCGCCGTTAAAGAGAAACATAGTGGAGGGGTTCGAAAAGGCTTTAGAGTCGTTGAATGGAAATTTGATTCTAATCGGGAGTGGGGAAATGTGTGGTGTTTAATCATGGGTGGACCTGGGGACTTATCAATGGAGGAGTGATATCAGCGGATCGGAAGGATTTTGCGATATCGATGGATCATAAGAGTTTTGCGATATCAGTAGAGGAGTGGTGATAGGTTTATGTGATATTGCAATTGGAGGGAAAGACTTGCGATCTGCGATATTAGAATCGAAAGCAGAGGAGAAACACGGGTGAATATGGTTTCATAAAAGAGAAAGGGACAATTGCAATATAGATTGCGGGTCCCAACCTTTAAAAGGACTACGACATGCTTATTAATGTTATGAAATATTTCGAAGTGGAATGAGGAAATTTCGCTAGAGTTGGAATGGGTGAATGCGGTTAAAGTAGGAATGGGAAACACATATAGAGTAGGAATGGGTGAAATGGTATGAGAATATGGGAATATGGGAATTTCTCCAAAATAAATAGAATGGACTTGTTCTTCCTCCTTAATCTCCAAATATAAAGCACAACAACCTCTTTAATAAAAAACAACAGTAGATGAAAAGATCAGTGGTGGAAAACCTTGACTAATAAAACTCAAATTTATTTTAGTGAGTTATCGTGGATAACATTGACTCCATTGGGGATGTTGCGCCCCTATGGTGCAACAAAGAACCAGCAGACCAGTTGCCTGACTAGTGGGCTGATCCCAATCTGAATACTACATCAAACCCACTTCACCAAACTAAAAAGAAAATTGCAACATGTAATATAAACCTAAAGGAAATGCTTGTCCAACAAGCTTATTTATGTCCTATTCTAACTTCTAAAAATCCACCCTCTTAATTCAAGAAATCTAAAATCTCCAGTATAACTAGACAAAGATATGATCCAACACCTGGGTTTCGTGACTATGCTTGAACAAAATTAATAGTGGATCATATATGGGCAACTCAGAATAAAAACTTAATCCATCACTTGAGCTTACAAATGAAAGAAACTTCACCTTCATTGATGACTCGAATAGACTTGCGGTAGAACTTATCTTGAAAATCTTCAAGCTACTGATCCAGAAGCAGTGGAGTCATCATGAAACTTTGATCTTCAGTATTCTTTAAAAGTGGACTCTCTAGGGTAATATCACAACCTTCAGAACCATTAATTTCTTGTTACCCTCAAGAATCATAAAGAAGAGACTCAAATAGAATCCTGGAAAAAGGATCTTTTCGGTTCCTAACGGACGCACCAAAATGTTATCGCTCGGCTAGAGAAGGTTGGGCTGTGTCAACCTTTCAACTCGGTGTAACTATTTCAAACCAACTTTTAATTGGAAGTTAGCCCTTCCAATCTGACATGGCTCTCTTAATATTTTTATGAATGTAGATGGCTAACTCTGGTTTTCTATTTGATTTTTCAGGTGAAAGAGTGTGAAGGAAGGCATGATCGGGCATGGAGTCAGTCAAAGAAAAACAACAATCAACAACACTTTTTTTTATCGAAACTAAGGTATCTTTGGTTTAATAAGGTGGATAAGGACATTCATAGCAATCACAACAAATTGAAGGAAGTTGGAGCTGTTTGATAGATTTCCAAGTAATCAACACACTGTGAAAACTAATAACAACAAAGGAACATGACAGGATGTTACTGAAATCAGAATGAATCTCAAGTTAAAACAAAATTGTTGCAAACTGTATTTTCTATTAATTGAAAAAAATACAATAATAGTTCTCACATCATCGACCCCCCATTTTTCAGAGTTGAAAATCTACATATTTATAGGGAAACATATCTTTACATAATCTGCCACCTGGGCTAGATTCAATTGACAACTATGAGATCTAATCCTATCTAATTAATAAAACTTCGAACCTTTATAGAAATTTTTGTTACAAAAAAGTGTGAATACTAATGGGATTCGTATGGACTGTTACAATTAATTTAAAAGCATGACACTATATTAGTGGAAACTCGAACATATGGCTCTTTGAACCTATTATGTTATTTGTTGTTGAACATGTCTTGTTGTTCCACTGTGTCTCTGCCTTATTTTCTTGCTACCTATTGAATGACCATGCCACTGGCTGTCTCATGGAGCGGAAGCATTCGTTGATTTGGGCCATTGATCAATCTTGAAATCCCATGGTGGTTTGTGTTTATGAAGCAAAGTAGGAGGGCCACTTATCTCAAAAATTTTCATGCACGATAGGCCACATGGTAGCTGAGGATTGGAGGGAATGAATATACTATCAATATGAGAGTGGACTTCCATGGATGACTTGGCATATGTGGATGGAGGTTGGGAGTTCACGTGAAGGTGGAGTTGAGATCGTTGGTGGGAAGTGATAGGTAGAAGGAGCTACGTGGCAGTAGGAGAGTGGAGGTGAAGCGGAAGTGGAGAGTGACGTGAAGCGGAAGTGGAGGATGATGTGAAGCGGAAGTGGAGGGTGACGTGAAGCGGAAGTGGAGGGTAACATGAAGTAGAATTGTGGGTTATAGTGGGAGTGGGGAAAACCACTTTTAGAGGGGGGTCGGAGCAGTTTATGGTATTAGAGTGGGTGGTCCAAAATCACAAGGGAAGGACACATAGCTATGGGGAAACTTCTTTTTGAACCTCCCCCCTCGCTGGTAAAGAGAAACATCGGGGGGTGCGAAAAGGCTTTAGAGCCATCAGATAGAAAACTTATGGTGATTGGGAGTGGGGAAATGTGCGGTGTTTAACCATGGGTGGGCCCGGGGACTTACTGGTGGAGGAGTGATATTGGCAGATTAGAAGTGTTTTGTGATATTGACGGATCGCAAGGGTTTTGCAATATTAGCGAAGGAGTGGTGACGGGTTTATGTAATATCACAATAAGAGGGAAAGACTTGCGATTTGCGATATCTCAATCGCAAGTGAAGGAGGAACATAGGATGATATGGTTTCGAAAACGGGAAAGGGTTGATTGCAATATAGATTGCGGGTCCCAGCCTTTAAAAGGATTTCGGTATGCTTATTAATATTATGAAGTATTTCAAAGGGGAATGTGGAAATGTGGCTAGAGTTGGAATGGATGAATACCATTAAAGTAGGAATGGGAAACACGACTAGAGTAGGAATGGGTGAAATGGGATGATAATATGGGAATATGGGAATTTCTCCAAACAAATAGAATGGACCTGTTATTCCTCCTTAATCTCCAAATATAAAGCACAACAACCTCTTTCAAAAAAAAAAGAAAAAAAAAAGAAAAAAAAAGAAAAAGAAAGAAAAGATAGATGAAAAGATCAGTGGTGGAAAACCTTGACAAATAAAACTAAAATTTTTTTTAGTGAGTTATCATGGATAACAGACGTATTAGAGGTAAATATCAAGCAAGAGGAGCAATTGAAAAGTTATGACCTTAACAATCAAAATTTGAGAAAAACAATAGTCAATCTTAATCCTAAAAAAGAAGAGGCTAGTAGGCTAAGTGGCATATTGACCAATTGGCTAAATGATAGAGAATCTTACTGTGAGAGATTGCAAAGTGAAGTAGCCTCATTCAGATAAGACATAGAAAGGACAAATAAAGAGTTGTCTCGATATCAAAAGATTGAGGGGAGAAGAAAGGCTTTGGATGAAATGCTTGTTAAGCAGAGATTCTTGCTCATCAAGGCTTGTTTGGGTTTCAAAGAAGAACCAAGATCCAAGAAGGAAGAGGATGGAAGTTCAACCACCCATGTAAGGGCAGTTGGAAATTCAAAAAAAATAAAGGAAAATAATACCTTGGACAACATCATCAGAAAGGAAAGCATCAACAACAAGAAAAGAAAAGGCAACAACATGATGATAAGAAGCAACAAAAAGGAGAGTAGTAGAAGATACCCAGGCAAAAATTGGAAAGAGTGCAAGGACGAAATGAAAACTGCTATGGAAGGAACATAAAGAACCAAAGGAAGTCCTTTCCCCCTCAAGGACAAAGCCTTCAAAGAAAAAGTAACTCCTGTCATCAAAAGCCTTTTCATGGTTATTGTTTTTCTTGCAATAATTTTAGACATAAATCCATAGACTGTAGATGGCATGCAATAAAACAAGATATGTTGGGTAGAATGAACCCAAGAATGCAAAAAGTGGCCAAGAGTAAGCATGTTGGCAACGATAGGAGTTTGGGAAAGAATGTTGTCAAGAATAGTAACTCCTCTGCCCCACTCCGGTGTTATGTTAAATGCTACAATTATGGAAATATTGGGCACAAGAGAGCAAGCTAAATATATGAGAAGAAATGGCATGCTTCTCAGCATATGCATGGAAATGTAGTAGCTTTAGATTTGAAGACAGGAAGAAATTGTGGAGTAGAGGAATATAAGTTTGTCTTCAATGCTCTGTGTCAAAAGAGAAATATGAAAATAGGAGGAAGAAATCATAAAAAAACTAGGAAGAATGATCATCTTACTCTTGTGGTAGACCCCTCTATGAGGCAAAAGGGAAACAAGAAGACTTGGGTTAAGATGATGACTTGAAGGAGAAGTTTCCTCTAGCCATGTGCAGCCAAGAGAAAGCCTAAACATTGAAAAAGAAGAAGCTATAAAGTAATGCTCCTGTCAGGACTCAAACATTGAAGGTTTGGAAGAAGAAGGAATATGATCTGCTAAGGGGGAGTAGATCCTTTGTTTCTCTTCATTAAAATAAGAGAATGGCCTTAAGGGAGGCTGAATAAGTCATATACACGAAGATAGAAAGAACATATAGAAAGGTGCATCTTATTATTGGAGGTATGGTCGAGCCCCCATGATGATTACAATATTGTATTTGTTTATTTCAAATTTATCAACATTGAAAGAGAGAGGAGAGTGTAGCCAAAATGGTTTTAGGGGGAGTACACAACAACATATTATGTTCCAGGAAGCAGAAGATGATCTGTAGTAGAAGCGTGGAATGACAAAAGGTCCACAGTTAAGTTAGGTGCACAGGATCAGTCCCCATACAAAGACAAGGAAGAAGATATAGGAGATTAGATAGCATTGGCTCAGGGGGAGCTGCTTTGATAGTAGTAGCAAGCAACAATTTTCAACCTCAAGAAGAAAGATTGGATAGGGAACGAAAGGTTCACATCTTAGTTGAAATACCCTTATTTCATTAAAGATTGTGAATATGATTTTTCCTAGTAGTCTTGTGTTCATAAAGCACAATGGGTATAAGATTTTAATTTCCCTTAGCCTTCAATTGGTATCACTATGTCAATTAATGGTATGAGTTTGTATGGAGCATCATTTTGTGCAAATGGGCATTTCTTTCAGAAAGGAAGTATTAGTTTTTTCCTAGTACAATATCCAATTTGTATCATCCTTTTTGGTGCAATTAGTTTTATTTAAATATAAATCCCTATTTGGAGTAGCTTTATCTCAAGAGGAGTAGAGTTGGTTAATGTAGATGCTTAGGAGAAGTGAGAATAGAGGATGAAGCAGTAGCAGCAATGAAGAGAAAGCTCAATGCATCACTAAAGGGTGGTATTTGCATTCAACAATAATACCATGAGAATTTTTAATTGGCATTGATGTCTTTTTAAATTGGTACAAAAGATGCTTTGGTTGAGAGAGTATTCATTCGACATCCATAAGGTGTCAAAAACTAGAGGAGTTCAAATAAGAGGTAGTATATGCTCAGGAGGAGCATATCATATATGTCCATTTTATAGAGCACCATCAGGGATCAATCCTTGAATATAAGTTTGTAGAAAAAAATGCACATCAGCAATCAGACTCTTGGTCATTGACGGTCGATGATTGCATGGGGAAGAAGTAGCATCTTGTAGCCCTTTGCCATTGATGTTAAAGGGGGAGAGAAGCTTATTGAGGAGAAAGTTGTGTTGGCCCAAGCAAATGAAAGAAAGCCATTGGTGGCTCATGCCAAGAGATTTGTGGAAGCATCACGAGGATTGTCCATCAATGCAGAGAAGTGAAGAGGTGTTGCCATCAATTCCGAAGGGGGAGATTATTGGAAAATTGTCATTATTTGTCTAGCTAGTGGCAATAACTATGTTGGCATTGATGGCAATCAGATTAGCATGGGTGTATGTGCTAGCATGATGTTAGGAAAGACAACATTGATGTCCACTAGGCTAGATGTGATAGTAGTAGATGCTAGCAATGATGTGCTTGGTGTATCAAGATCAGGGGGAGTCCCATGGTTGTTACAGTCTCTGGTAGAGAATCACCATAGTAGTAGGATTATTGGAAAATACATAAAAGAAATGATTGTGCTAGCTAGAGAGTCCACAATTCCATGCATAAGAAGAAGAGTCAAGGTGCAAAGATGGAAGAGATTTTGATGCCATGTTTCAGGTAGAAAATAGGCTCAAGGACTACATCGAACCTTCTCCATTAGTTAATGCTCAGAAAAATATTTCCAATGGTATGTGGAAGTCCATAAATTGATCTCAGGATCAAAAGTTATTGATAGTCGAAGTAAGGATCTTGAGGTCCCTAGAAGCAAGCTGAATTTTAGAAGAATTAGAGGAGTAGGCCAAATTTCAGAACTTTGGGACCTTGGAGATTTGAAGTTTTGAGACGTCAAAAGGCTGGAGTAGGCAAAATATTAGAGAAGGTGAATATTGGAGAAGGCTTAATATCAGAGTAGGCCAAATAGCGAAACTAGGACGAATATTAGAGAAGGCCAAATATCAAAAATAGGGTGAATATTTGAGAAGGCCGAATATCAAATCCCTAAATTTCAGAGGTCGAAGTCTTGGGACTTCGGAAGGTTGGAATATTAAAAACCCTTAGAACTTTGGGATTTCATGATTTCGTAAGTTATTATAAATTGAATTATTTTAAAAGCGTTGAGGGTTATGGGGAGATAAACTTACAAAGAAATTATTTGCAAAACCAAGGACCAAGGGACCCTTTCTCTCTCCTTAGACAAGACACATGGAAAAAGGTGATTTTCCCTTAGAATCTTACGGTGGAATATGACATCAACATGATGTGATTGTATGGAGGGAACGTGGAAGTAAGATTTAGATTTATTAGGTGGCCTAATGGGGAAATCCTAGTAATATGTTTCACTACTAAGGAGACTCCACGTGGAGACAATGATGAGAGTATCATGTCATCTTAAAAGCATATCAGAGGTAAGGTATTTCATAACTCCACATAATTGCATTTTGAGAAAGTCCCAATACAGGGAGCTCCAATGTTGATTGGAACTTGGTCATGGGAGTCAAAAGAACCAAAGGCATGGAGAAAGAAAGAGCTATGGAGACACTACGTGGGAAGTATATCAGAGGTCAGGATTTCGTAACATCTTTGTAATTGAATTTTGAGAAAGCTTTGACTCAGGGAACTTCGATGTAGATTGGCATTTGGTCATGAAGACCTAAAGAACTAAGGGTGTAGAGAAATAACATAAGGAGTTATGCCCCTTATAGGAACTTGAAGAGCTTAGCACCTATGTGCTATGTCATTGGTTACTTCACCCAGTCCCATGGTTGAAAAGAAATAATAGGTTAAGCAAAAGAGGCTAAAGGCCAATATCAGAATCTCATTATTTCATAATACCTACCTTAATAAAGTTACGAAATGAGGAGCTTTGAAATTGTAGCATAGAGGTGTTTGACAAATGAATGATTTAGCAACTAAGTAAATGCGCACAAGAGAGTTGGTGTTGTAGGATTAATGGTGACTGCAAAGATAACTGAGTCAAATGAGTGAGGATCACGATTACACAAATGCTTCAATGGAGTCAATGGAAACTGTCATAGGCAGGAGACAGTGACAGAGAGGACCATAGTTTCATAGGATGAAATAATGAAGTCTCTCATGAGTTGAGATAAGCTATCCCTGATCTTGCATGCATGCTACAAGGAATTGAATGAATATCAGTGCCTCAGGGATAGGATATTTTTTCACAAAAATGATAGGTACCTTGTTGGAGAGTGCAGGTTGATTGAGATTTAATTCTCAGCATGGAGAATCACACAGAGACCCATTCTATGAATTAATTGTATTGTACCCACATTTGGTGATTAAATGGTGTCTATTCTCATGTTTAATGTAGTGATATAATTCAAGTAAGAGACACAACAACAAGATGGAGAAGCCATGCATAGGTACACTCTGATACTGTGAATGGTAAAGTGATGAATGATAGAGACAACATTGATCACTATGTTTCAGTGAAACAAAAACCAGGATTTAATTTGAGCAATGTGGGGAGAAGCAACATTATTTCCAATGAGTTGTGTAGAGAGCCCTATACATGAGTGTGTTTTTGCGTGAGGCCGAGTGAGCCTGTGTTGCAAAGAAAATGCTAAGAGTGCCTATGTAAAGGAAAGATACCTCGAGAGATCTTGTGCTACTATGTAAGAAGCCCAAAGAGCTTGTGCTATTGTGTAAGAGGCTGAGAGAGCCTATGGAAAAGAAGGAGTTGAGTGTTGAATGTATATTGTTGAGAGTAGAGGGTCGAGAGCAGTATGATGTTGTGGTGTCACTAAGTGCTGAGAGAGTTGTGCATTAGTGAATGCTATTCAGTGGAACAAGGATGTGATGCAGAGTGAGAAAAGGACAGATTGTTGCGTGGGATGTGAGTTAAATACGAGTTGCTACAGAGTGAGAAGAGGACAGTGGGTTGCATGGGCCAAAAGGTTGTTGAGGATAACATAGCTTAGAAAAGGCAGAGATGATGCCAATTATAGTGAGAAGTAAGTTTTATTTTGAGTGTGGATTGGAGCTTGCATACAAGAAGTTAGTGCTTCCATCTCTAGTGGGTGTCTAAGAAAGCTTGGGGGTTGATGCCTCCTTCAAGTTGGTGCTTGCATACATCCAAGAAGCTACAAGTTGGTGCTTGCAACAAATCCATGAATTTGGTGCTTCAGATGGTGCTTCTAGTAGGTTGATCAGGTGTATGCAAAAGGAGGGAGTCGGTGCTTCCTTCTATTGGGTGTTAACAAACAATAAAAGGGATTTGGTGGTTCCTTTGAGTGGTGGCCCACAAGCATATTAATGTAATATAGTAGGTGATCTTATTTTTACATCAATAATAACATCAAGCTTTGGTGGCTTTTTCTTGAAATATTTTCCACGTTAAAACATCTATGTCATATCTATGTTGTTCATGATGTGTATGCTTGTGTTGATTCATATGATCGTTGTTATGGTTTGTTAATATTTGCTCTCGTTTAGTCGATGCCAAGTTTGAATGAGTAAAGAAAAATTCACATGAAATTTTAAATTAGCCTTAATATTGATTCATGCCCCCCCCCCCCCCCCCGACCCCAAGTATTAACATTGTTTCCAATAATCTCAATGTGTTCACTGCATAGCAAATGTTCAGTCTAGTTTTAACCAAATTCATCAATGATCTAATCAAACGGCAGTACTTGAATGGATCTACCAACTTGGACTTACAGTCCCTCAACTTCTTCAAATAAGTCACCATGAGAGTTGCCATGACTTTACAGTTCATCATGCAAAATATTTGAAGGGTCTCAATGTTCTACTTTACTTAACTAAGGAGAACTTGTCCAAGCTTTTGCCATACTAGGCTAGTACCAAATAATAAATGCATCAAGCCAATATCCTTCCATTAGAGAAAATTTGAGGTAAAAAATGAGCCTCAAAATAAAAATGTACAACAAAATCAACTTCATAAGAACCAATAGGGTTCAAGTTGATGATGTTAACCATGGGGGATGATTCATCATTTTTAGAGTAAAAAGGTAAAAAGATAAAATAATTAAAAAAAAAAAAAAAACACTTTTTCAACTCGTATTTTCAACTTATCACCCCACATATTTACTTAAATTTCAAGTAGGATAATTCATTTGATGCATAATTTAATTCCCCATCCACGGACTACCCATGTTACATACTTTTGATGGACCCTGCTACACAGAAAATGATAAATAATGAAAAACATGATTGCAATTACATTTTTCTTGTATTTCTGATTTTCCGTGTAGAAGTGTCCATTGAAAGTATGCAACATGGGTACTCCTTGGATGAGGAATTAAATTCAACATCCAACGAGTTCTCCTGCTGTAAGTTTGAGTAAACAGGTGGGGAGATACGTTGAAAAGAAGTTGAAAAATAGTTTTTCTTTTTTCCATCTAAAATTTGATGAGGTAATCCAATCTTATTTTATTATTTCCACTATTATTTTATAATATTCCTTAGGATTCCCATTTTAGACCTTAAAATTTATCTAATAATGTCAAAATCATAAGTCAACTTCTTTTTACACTGAATAATGAGAGACTTAGCACCTATTAGAAATAAGGACCATCAACATATAACAAAAAAATCACAAGTGCAATCTTCACAACCTTGAAGTGTAGTTTTAGATTAGCATCACTCTTATAAAATCCAATTCTCATCATGTAGCTATTAGTTCATGCATACCAAGCTCTTGGAGCTTGCTTGAGTCCATACAAGTCCTTATCCAACTTGCAAAGGTGAGGCTCCTTCCCATGCACCTCAAAACCTTAAGTCTACTCTATGTACAACTCTTACTCAATTACACCATTGGGGAAAGTAGTATTTACATCCATTTGATGTAAATTCCATCCCAATGAAGAAGAAATAGAAACAATAGATCTAATATAGGTGTACCTAGCAACTAGAGAAAATGTCTCATTGTAGTCTTCTCCCTCTTTCTAGGGGAACCCTCTTGCAACAAATCATTCCTTGTATTCGTCAATACTTCTATTTACAACATGCTTGATCTTGTATGTCCATTTGGAATTCACCATTGACTTCCCTTCAGACCTCGGTATGATTTCCCAAACATCATTCTTCACGATGGATTGGTACTCTTCATTCATATCCTTGTTCCATATTAGCTGGATAGCTACTTCTTCATAAGTGGAAGGTTCTGCATCAATAAGGTTATTCATAAGAGTTGCATAGATAGAGAACCTATTAGGTTTATTACTTTCTCTGGATGTCCCATGTGGAGCTACATGCCCTTTTGCTTCTTCTAATATAGATCTAAGCCATGCTAGTCACTTCTTGATCTCAGGAATAACAACTAGTTCTATAGGTTCACAAGGCCCTTTTGTCTCTTTAGGGTATTCTATAGAACTCGATTCTTCTTCCTTATAAGCCTCATGCTTTACTTCATTGTTGGAATCCGTAGAAACTTATTTAGACATCCAATATGAAACCTTATCATCAAAGGTGACATCTTAGCTAGCCTCAACTCATTGTTGCTATGGAGTATAGACTCTATAAGCCTTTGGTGATTCATTGTAGCCAACAAATATTCATTTCCTTCCTGAAGGATCTCACTTCTTCCTCTTATCTTTAGGAATATTAATATAAACTGGGTAGGAAAAGATTATCATATGCCCAACCTTTGGCTTATGTCCAGTGAATGCTTCTTTAGGATTCATATCTTTAGAATTCAATGAGGACTTCTATTTTGAATGTACAATTGTGAAGGATGATTTTCCCGATAACAACATAGGTAATTCTTGATCATGCATCATAGCCTTAACAAATTATTCAATGGAATTATTCTTTCTTTTTTCCACTCCATTCAGTTAAGGATTATAGGGGACAATAAACTCCCTCTTAATCCCATTTTGTTTGTAGAATGCAACAATTTCTTTCGAGGTGTATTCTCCTCCATTTTCAGATCTCAAAATCTTGATATTCTTACCTATCAAGTTTTCTACTTTAGCCTTGAACTCTTGGAACTTGGTGAAGACTTCATCCTTATTATTCATGAGATATATCCACATATTATGAGATAATTCATCTATAAATATTACATATTATAATGAACCGCCAAGATATCTCATAGGCACAAGACCACATACATAAGAATGAATCAAATCTGTAACACCCTCCTCCCACATCTACCAAAGCAACAAGCCAATTGGGGTAAACATGCGATGAGAGGCCACTATGATATGATTCGACCTCCTAGGTCACATTGATGAAGTGGAACCGATAGAAACACACCATACAAACATCCAACATCATCAATAGAACCCTCATAACATAAGTCATCCACTCAGATAGCCTATCCCTGGGTCCCACTGTTATTTTAGGTCTCTTCAGCCATAGTCTCTCTCATGTTATGGGTAAGGGAGAGACCATCAACCTAAAGTCTCTCTCACAGGCTTGCCTTCCAGTGACTCTGGGCCAAAATTGTCAATTTTGTGCCAACCACCCCAAGATTTGAGCCACTTTTTTAGGCTCAGAGACCAGGACACTGCCCAGAACTAACCCATCTCTTCAAATCAGTAAAGTAACATGGAAATGAAAGTACTAAATAAAATACTTGTTCAAGACCTTGATTGGATCCCTACTAGCCATGATAGACATTCGTCAAACATATCATCGACATGTAATCTACAGGTGTACATAACATAGTTAAGTGTATGGATCTCATACTTATCTGAGAATATATATGAACCATTGTTCCCTTATGCAATTTTTTTCATTATCATTTATTAGGTCATAGAAACATTATCAATTCACATACAAGTAAAAACATATTGAAACCATACATAACTGCTATCATAAAATGTGCATATAACCAACATAATAGGGATAGAAATACAATAAAAATGACAACCATCAAATCCATAAATACATCAATACGTTTACATATGGAAATCAAGGAAAAAGATTTCTCATTAATGAATGTAATGAACCAACTGGAGATGGGACTACCAAATTCCACCTGACCGTAGAATGGTTGAGCCAAATATATCTTCAACCACTCACCCGGGTGCCATATTCCAAGCATGAATGTGGGATCTCATAGAATAAATAAATCAAAACTCATCCAGGGATTCTAGAGGCCATCCACCTCAACCCATCAAACAATTAGTCCACATCACAGTCGAACATCACAAAACCATCATTAGATTGGTCTCCATCCAAGCCTTCCAGGGCTTCTAGAGCGTTTGTTCCAACCAAGGCTTCCAAGACTAGCAACTCAATCCATAGCTGTCGTCGAGCTTCCAAAGCATTTGTCCAACCAAGGCTTCCAGGACTAGTAACTCAACCCACCAAGGGCTTCTAGAGCGTTTGTCCAACCAAGGCTTCCAGGACTAGTAACTCAACCCAAGTTGTTATAGGGCTTCCAGAGTGTTTTCCAACTAGGGCTTCTAACAACTAATAACTCAACCCACACTAAGGAATCATGAGAAACAACCAAAAAAAAATCATGAAAGAAAACCCACAATCACCATGGCTATCCAGGAAATGGCAAGGCTAGGAAACTAATTGTTGATCCAGGAAATCCTCTATGCCAATGATAGATCATGACCAAGAATCTACATGCATATTCCATGCATGCCCAAACTAGTGAAGAAACCATACATGCAACTCGGTACTTGCAAGAAAATCTGATGTAGTTGCTGATGTCGATGCCTTCTTACACTTTCCTACTCTTCCTTTGCCTTCTTGCTCCAAGACTCTAAGTATGTCACACCCTCCAAGATTGTTCCAGGAAAACTCTAAGTATCCAAGAGTATGAGAGAGAGAGAGAGAATAATGAGAGAGCTCCAAAGCTAAACTTACAAAAGGTTACCAACTGATCCTCATAAGCCTTTTCATGAATGAGGCCTCTATTTTCTTCATTTTCCATTATTTTCCTTCATTTTCCTCCTCACATACAACTTGTGACCTTTCACCTCTTTTTTCTCCTAATTTCTATTATTTTCATAAATAATTGTGCCAAAATTCCTTTTAATGCCTTATCCATTGCCTTTGCTAATTTCCTTAGCCATAAACAACCAAATGAACACCCCCTAGGATGTCTTGCCCAACATTCATCTTGGAATAAGTGTCCCATTCATATGTGGTTATTGTTTTTAACTTTATTACATGGAATTTTCACCATGGCTGTTACAGAACCCTCCCCCTTGGGAGACATTGTCCTCAGTGTTCAAACACAGATATACCTAAACAAACTGCTAAAATAAGATATACTTATCATGGAGCTTTATAACACAGATCGATGCATTATTTACAATGATCGTCTTGCTGAGTGCCAACTCATATGACATCATAACATCATGATAACATAACCACATGCTAGCATAATAACATGACACCCATACCACGTAGTGGAGCTTTATAACACAACTCGTTACGATATTTACATCCATACACGGGTGACTTGAATACGGTTTCACATGAAACTCCCTGAAGATCACCTTCTTGAGGTCACTGTCATCCGACACATATACCTTGTCTCAGAACCTGAGCAATCTATTTGTTGTAAGATAATAATCCAAGTCCTGTGCGCTTGCACCTGCACCTGTACGTTTTCACCTCCACCTGTACCTGTACCTATGCATGTACCTGTACTGCGACTTGTACATGTACCACTATATGTACCTATACATGTACTTGCACATGTACCTTTAACTATACTTACACATGTATCTGTACCATGACCTATACCTGTACCTATGCTATCACCCTTCTGCAACCTGTGCACAATATCCATATATATGACATCCTATTATCCTGCCTACAAGATCATGTCCTATAAATCTGTCCCATAAGAGCTCATAGTTGCTAAGTGATTCACTTGTATCCGTCTACTGAGAACATTTTCCACTATATTCTCCTTGCCTTTGATGTATCTGATCTTGAAATCAAACTCGTTGATTGTGGCCAACCATCTAGCCTGCCTAGAATTCAGATTCAGTTGGTTAAACAAATACCTCAACCCAATGTGATCACTCATAATCACAAACCTCCTACCAAGAAGATAGTGTCTCAAGGTCTTCAATGCATGTATAATCGATGCCAACTTGAGATCATGCGTGGGATAGTTCTGCTCATGCTCATTTAGTTTCTGTGACTCATAACATACCACCTATCAATATTTCATAAGGACTCCACCAAACCCTCTCTTTCAAGAATTTGTACATACTACAAACTCTCAATCTGTAGAATTGGCGCATGTGTCAAAAACTACTTAAGTTTCTCAAATCTAGTCTATTGGGGCCTTCACATTGAATTTTGAAAGTTTTGAAGGTATGAAGAGGGAAAAACGGGTGGTGGGAGAAACAGTCAAGTTGCGGGGAATACAGTTGGGAAAGGAAGTAAGACCATGCAGTCGTGGGGAAGTTGTGGCAAGGTGTCACGAACAAGAAAAAGTGGTCAAGCGAACAAGGAGGAGGATGGGAAGAATTTGAGGGGATAGACAGTCGAATGGAACTGGCAATTCGAGCAACGGAGGAATAGATAAAAGGAGAGAACAACATGAAGAAGGGGGTTGGTATCTGAGGGAGTTCAGAGCACAGAAGAACCTGTTGGAAATACTGAGAGGGGGGTGAATTAGTATTTATTTTCACTTATTATTATTACCAATTTAGTTTCTTTACAATTTTAATCAAAGAAATGATTTTATTAAATATAGAAAAAGATTGAATACAATATCTAATAAATTTTTCCAAGTGCCAACTTCGACTTTGATAAGGCTTCAACCTCTAGGGCTCCGACCATATCTCTTCAAGGCACCAACCTTGGATTTAAAAGCACCACATCCAAGGATACCAATCCTTTCAATTCTAAGGCACCAACTCCAAGGCCTCTGACCCTATAGTTTTTCTTTGTCAAGAAATGTTTTGATTGTATTACACTGCTCCCTGTCCTTGTGATATTTGTGACAAATCGTGGTCTGCACTACATAACTGCTTCTCATTGTATTACTTCCAAGGAGTATACTCATACATACTTCAATGCTGGTGTAATCTATCGCTTCCTTCAAATGATGACGGATGAACCCTTATTTCATTTACAGAATTTATCTCCAGATTGTGTTCTATACTTCTTCCATAGATTACAGGTTCAAGCCCTTTTAGATATTAACCCAACCAACAAACTTGCTCGACCTTCAGCTTCCTTCCTTTTTGTTGAACCTTCAACTTCCTTCTTCACATTGGACCTTCAACTTCTGTCTTTGACCTTCGATTCTCTCTGTTTCTTCAAGTTCACGAGTTGTGAATTGTCAATTCTTCTTTGTGCCCAGTGCCAAGATCGATACTTGAGGTGAGGCATTTTAACCCGTATTTATACGAGTCTCACCAATAACCAAGAGACAAGTTCTTTGGAGGGAGAGGCTGAATTATGAATATTCATCCAATTATTCACAGACTTGTTTATTTACATAAAATTTCATAGGAGAGTTCGTACCCACATGAGGTCCCACATCCATGTCATCACCTCAATCACAATCTCAACTTCAGGAGGTCTTTTACAATTCATGCTCATAACATAGCTTATTGTTGATTGCCCCTACTGGATGTGATATTATATTAAACTGTTTTGATAACTTCATTGGGTCCACCACACTATCGCAATCGGTGGTTTGTGTCCACCACTCTATCGCAATCAGTGGTCTAGGTCCACCACTCTATCGCAATCGGTGGTCCGCAATACTATCGCAAACAATGTTTTGACCGTAACAACCCTTTATAATTTTCGATATGATACAGAAGATGCGATAAGGTGTATTATAATGGAACCATCGGGTCCACAGTACATATCACAATTGGGGTTTTTGGTGTGAAATTTCTTTAATTTTGGAGAAATGACTTCCAACTAGGCGAACATGATATTACAATAGGGCATGTTTTGTTGAAGCAGTTGGGTCCATAACTCAAATTAGAATCATAGATTTTAATGTGACATCTGATAAAGCCCATTGATAAAGCTACCGATATGTTATATTATCGATATGTTATATTATCGATATGTTAAACTTCGGTGCGCTTTGGAATTTTAAAGGGTTTTCCAAGGTTTAATCTTCTGATTGGGTTCTTAGTTCTTCCCTTTATCTCTTTCTTTGTTGTGTGTTCCTCTTTTCTCCTTCTGATGTCACTACTCTTCTAACATAATTCTCCTGTTGCTTCACAGATCTGATCTACATGTAATTTTGTTGGATCTGTTCTTCTTGGCTTCACATCATCATTTAGTATCTCAGAATGTTTCCATATTGACATTAATGACAATCTAGATCAATAATCTTCCCCTTTGTCATTTATGGCAATATTCTTCTTCTCTCCCCCTTTGACATCAATGGGAAAGGAGTGCACAAGGACCCCCCCTGTCGAGTTGCTCCCCCTGTCAAACTTCTCCCTTTGTCATGTGACATATTAAGAATCGTTTTAGTGTGATGCTAAAGCAATAACGCCCATCTTTTGACTGAGATGTTCAAATGCTTCTAGAGGAAGAGGTTTGGTGAAAATATCTGCAATCTATTCCTTAGTATTGATATATTCCAACTTGATGTTTTGTTCAACCACCTATTCACGGAGAAAATGGTACTTGATTGGTATATGTTTGGTCTTTGAGTGCATCACTGGATCTTTACTGAGACTTATCGCACTTCTGTTGTCACAATAGATGGTGATTGGTTGTTTAGTTTCTATGTGGACATCCTTCAAAGCTTCCTTCATCCATAGTATTTGTGTACAATAGTGCGTTGTGGCTATATATTTGGCTTCAGCTATAGAGAGATATATATATGATTTTTTTGCTGAGCCAAGCTACCAGGAAATCTACCATAAAAAAATGCATTTCCACTAGTGGTTTTATGATCATCCATGCTTCCAGCCCAATGAACAACGGTATAAGTTTTCACTGTAATATTTGTGCTTTTGGGATACCAAAGACCAAAGTCAGGAGTTCCTTTCAAGTATCTGAGAATTCTTTTCACAGCCAACATGTGGGATTATTTAGGAGTTGATTGAAATCTTCCCACCATTCCCATTACTTGCATAATGTTGGGCCTTGTAGCAGTTAAGTATAAGAGAGCTCCAATTATTAGCCTATAAAGAGTTGCATCTACCGGTGGGGATTCATCATCTTTGCTTAATTTGTAGTTTGTGGTCATCGGTGTTCTCATAGGTTCACATTCTTCCATTCCATATCTTTTAAGCATGTCTTTGAGATATTTTGTTTGAGAGATAAACATACCTACTGTGGTTTGTGATACTTGTAGTCCAAGGAAGTAGGATAGCTCACCAATCATTGACATTTCAAATTCTTTTGACATATTTTGAGCAAAATCATGACTCATTTCATCATTATTGCTAGCAAAAATCAGAGCATCAACATATACAAGGGTGATTAGTAATTTATCCTTATCCATCTTCATGTAGAGATTACTTCATGTCACCCCCATTTTGAATTTGTGTTGTTGTATATAGTGATTCAATCTTGCATACCATGCTCTAGGAGCTTGTTTCAAACCGCATAATGCCTTTTTCAACTTACATACAAAGTCTTCTCTTTCTACTAGATCAAAACCTTCTGGTTGCTCCATGTAGAATTCTTCCTTTAGTTCCCCATTTAGAAATGTTGATTTTACCTCCATTTGATAGACTTTGAATCCTTTTGAGCAAGCAAATGCCAAGAACATATTTATAGCTTCCATACAAGCTACCGATGCAAAGGTTTCTTCAAAATCTATTACTTCAATTTGTGAATAACCCTTATAGACAAGTCTTGCCTTATTTATGATGATTTGTCCATCTTCATTCATTTTGGTTTTGAACACCCACTTAGTTCCAATTATATTTGTATCCTTTGGATGAGGTACCAGCTCCCATGCCTCATTTTTCCCTATTTGAGACATTTCTTCTTCCATGGCTTCCACCCAATGAGGATCCTTACTTGCTTGAGTAAAAATTTCTGGTTCTATCATAGATAGGATAGAAACATCATTTTTCTTTGGTGTACTTTCCATCCTTCTTCGGGTTTGTATTCCTTCATCTACATTTCCAATAATATTCTCTTCCGGGTGGTGTTTTTGGAGGAATTTCACTTTTAAAGGAGTTTGAGATGGTTGTTTTTCTTGATATTTTTCCTCCTTTTCAGGTTCTTCTTCACTTTCTTCAATAAAGGGGTTAACTTCATGATCTTCAATTTTCTTTTCTAGAAGGCCTTCATCAATCTTTACATCAATACTTTCCACTATTTTCTGTAGTCGATTATTGTAGCACTTGTAAGCTTTGCTTCTGGTAGAATATCCAAGAAATATTCCTTCATCAACCCGAGAATCAAACTTTCCTGGTGAGTCATCATTGATATTTATGAAGCATTTTCTTCCAAAAATCCTAAAGTATTCTACTAAAGTAGGTCTTCCTTTCCATAATTTATAAGGAGTCTTCTCATTATTTGGTCTTAGTTGAGTTCGATTCAAGGTATAAACTGTTGTCCTGATTGCTTCCTTCCAAAATTTTGGCTGCAACTCAGCTGCTAGTAACATAGTTCTTTCCATTTCTTGAACAATTTGGTTTCTCCTTTCAACTACCCCATTTTTCTTAGGTGTTCTAGCAGCAGAGATTTCTCTTTCGATTCCATGTTCATTACAGAATTCATCAAATTTTTTTGATGTGAATTCTCCCCCTCTATCCGTTCTAAGACATTTAATTTTGGAGTCCTTTTCATTTTCTACAAGAGATTTAAGATTCTGAAAACATTCAAATGCTTTAGATTTGTATTTTATGAAAGATACCCACATCATTCTAGTATAGTCATCAACAAATAAAGAAAATTACCTTTCTCCTTGGAGTGCTGGAGTTCTGGTTGGCCCACATAAATCTGCATGAATGTTCTCTAGAGGTTTTGATGTGGAGAATTCCTTAGTCTTGTGGTTGGTTCTAATTTGCTTGCCATGTTGACATGGGCCACATACAACTTGATCTAGTATGAACATATTTGGAATGTACCTTTGAGGAGGCTAGTGTGATTGCTAGAGTGTCCCATTTCCATCACCGGAAATTTAGGGAAGCGCTTGAGATTGAAAAAAGGCCAAACAATCTCAATAGAGAGGATGGTTGGAAGATCAGTAGCTGTTGGGTCCCAGCCCTCTCATCCTAGTCGTGGTCTTCCTACCTTCCCTTCCCTTTGTTTTGTTTTTCCTGTTGTCCTTTAAGATTTTTTTCCCCTGGTTTCTTGTTTCTTGGGGCCTTCGTTCCTTGAGGTTCTTATAGTCTAAGGGATTGTAGTAGCCTTTTTTTTTTACTAATAACTTAGAGAAAATAAGCTTGACATTAATCTTTGATTATTTTAACCTTTAATTTTAAATATTAATAAATCATTTTTTCTTTCTAACCCTTAAATTACTCTAATATTTATATATTGAACTAACCTTTATTCATAACCATTGAATTAAAATTAATTTA